>JBBPBX010056396.1:0-22780 GCA_038048925.1 Garcialebias charrua
TGTGTTGTGTGGTAATGTGTGAAAGTTTTTTGTGATTAAGGCAGTACAAGTGGGAGGGAGGGCAGAGCTGGCAGAGTGTTAAGCATCCTGACTGCCTGATGAACAGAGCTGTCTCTCAGTCTGCTGGTTCGAGCCTGGAGACTCCTCAGTCTCCTCCCCGATGGCAACAGGCTGAAGCAGCTGTGTAGTGGGTGTGTGGGATCACCTGCCATGCAGAGGGCTTTCCGAGTGAGGCGGTTGCTGTGTAAGTCCTGTAGTGAGGGCAAGGAGGTGCCGACAATCTTCTCAGCTGCTCTCACTATACGCTGGAGGCTCTTTCGGCAGGATGCAGTACATGCACCATACCACACCGTGATGCAGCTGGTCAGGACACTTTCTATGGCGCCCCTGTAGAAGGTGCACATGATGGGGGTTGGAGCTCCAGCTCTATTCAGCTTGCGGAGAAAGTAGAGGCGCTGGTGAGCCTTCTTGGCCAGTGATGCAGTGTTCCTGCTCCAGGACAGGTCCTCTGAGACGTGCACTCCCAGGAACTTGGTGCTGTCCACTCTCTCCACTGTGGTGTTGTTGATGGTCAGAGGGGCATGTTGTGCATCCCTCTTCCTGAAGTCCACAACAATCTCTTTTGTCTTCTCCACGTTGAGAGTGAGATTGTTGTGTCCGCACCACAAGGCCAGGCGGCTCACCTCATCCCTGTAGTCCGTCTCATCGTTGTTGCTGATGAGACCCACCACTGTTGTGTCGTCCGCAAACTTGATGAAGTGGTTGGAGCTGTATGATGGTGTGCAGTCGTGTGTTAGCAGGGTGAATAGAAGGGGGCTCAGCACACATCCTTGTGGGGCTCCTGTATTCAATGTGATGGTGCTGGATGTGTTATTCCCGACCCGTACTGCCTGTGGTCTCCCGGTCAGGAAGTCTAGCAGCCAGTTACACATTGAGGTGTTCAGCCCCAGACTGTCCAGTTTAAGGATGAGCTGTTGGGGGATGATGGTGTTGAATGCCGAGCTGAAGTCAATGAACAGCATTCTAACATAAGAGTCTTTCGTGTCCAGATGTGTGAGAGCTGTGTGGAGGGCAGAGGAGATGGCATCGTCGGTTGAGCGATTAGACCGATATGCAAATTGGAAGGGATCCAGGGAGAAAAGAAGAATGAAAGTCATTTATAACAAAACAGAGTACATGTGTGAATGAGAGGAAGGCCAGTGGAACAATGAGGCTACAAGGAGCAGAGGTCACAAAGGTGCAGGACTTCAAGTACTTGGGGTCCACTGTCCAGGAAAATGGGGACTGTTGGAAAGAAGTGAAAAAGAGAGTCCAGGCAGGGTGGAGCAGATGAAGAAAAGTTTTAGGAGTGATTTGCGACAAAAGTGTGTCAGCAAAGGTCAAAGGAAACGTTTACAAGACAGTGGTGAGACCAACTACAGTATGTTGTATGGTCTGGAGACAGTGGCCTTGACGAAAAGACAGAAGGTTCTTCTTGTCCATGTTTATCTGTTGGTTAGCACAACTATTTCAAGAATCATTGGAGCTGTTTTAATGAAACTCTGAAAAACTAATCTGTGGATCTACAATTAAAGGTTCAGTATGCAGTTTCTGTAGAACTGCAGCAGTTAGAAATATTTTCAACAGGCAAAGCATTCTGATCCCTCCCCCTCAGAGCCATATGTGGCTCTGCCCCCTTGTGGTCTGTTGAATTTCAAATTCAAGCTCTGTTTTTATTGGCTGATTCAAATTCAAGCTCTGTTTTTATTGGCTGGTTACAAACTCTGTTTTTATTGGCTGGAAAATGGCGGGTCACCTTTTCTTTTTAGAAATGCTTATTTACCACCTGGAGAAGCAAGGGGACAATATTTTTTTTTTTAAATTTTCAGAGATTACCTGGCTAACATCAGTCTGTCAGGAGGTAGTGACAGAGTGAAGAAATATGTTCATAAAAAAAGCTACATACTGCAGCTTTAACTATTGAAGTCGATCTCAATTAAGATGGCTGCCTCAGCTAATTGATCTTAGTAAACACAAAAATGAATGTAACAGTAAATGTCAAGGATAATGACCTAAAGTTTGAGAGTCCCAACACATACTCTAAGCACTAACTTATCATGCAAGATTTTGTTTAACTTTACCATTAATATTGGTGGCTACTCTGTCAGCCTATTGGCAAAATATTTCATGAACCACTGGATAGTTCTTTTTAACTATCAGGAAGTAACGTCTACAACTGATTTACTTTCAAGGTTACCCCAATTTTAAATGGCAGACACAGCCAACTAATGTCCAGAAATACAAGAAGTGTATACTGTAGCCAATTTTACAAATACTGAACTAAAATTTGGTGTGGTAGTAGCTGGGAATCATCCCCAACACATACTCTGAGTGTTTTTCTATAAGCAAATTGTCTTTAAAGGGGACCTCAGATGTATTTTTTAAATTTTTATGGTATTTCTGTGGGATATCCAGACCCTATTCCTTCAATTTAATGCACAAAATAATTATTAGATAATCAATTATACCCTTTTTAATTCTGCCATTTTTAACTTTCGTTTTGAACGACCGGTTTCTTGAAGTCCACGCCCTTCAACGATCTGTTCACGCCCTCTGTAACAGCCAGTATCTGTAATGTGTTGTTGTTTTAAAATTAGCTCTTTTTTTATTACTCATTTGACTTACTGTTAGTGTTAGCTTAAGATAACTTACCGAAACCCGTCTGAGCGCGCCGCAGTTTGCTGCTCCTTTTAGCATTAGACCACCCGAATCCGAAGCTAATGTTAGCTTGTTCCTCTTCCGGTTTTCGCCAGCTCCGCTCGTTGCACGCGATGAGATTTTGGGAGTTATCGCTGTTCCAGTGAAGACAACACAAAGTTCACCAAGTGTCTCCCGTAAATTAATCTGTAAGGAGAAGGTCCTCTTGCTGCGAGCCTGCTGCGAGGCTGCTGCAAGGCTGTACAGTTGAAGCTCCGCTCCATCGCGCCGGAAGAGGGTCCCGTCGAACCCGGTCCTTCCGCCTGTGGTCCGCTCGTTTAATTTTTGCCGGCTGCGCGTTGGCAGCGATCGCAAATACACTAAAAATTGAACTAAAACATAAAAATAACAATTATACTTTATTTATAAAGCCATTTAAAAAAACACAGCTGCAACAAAGTGCTGTACACATGAAATTAAGAACATATAAACAAAAGATGAGATGAAATCATGAAAAACAACAGTCATGTGTTTAATACAGAAGTGGGTTGAGCCTAACCAGGGGTTGCTAGGTGAGGGGCTGGACTCAGGTTTGATCTGATTGGCTGGCGGCTTGTGACGTCAATAAATGCAGGAAGTGTGAATCCTGGTGTATTTATCAAAAATAAATAAATCTACTTAGAGTAAATAAACCACTGGGTGCATTTTTTTGGCACAAGGACTGTTTTTTTATGAAGTAAATACCCAAAGTTTAGTAAAAAAACATTAAAAAGTGAATTTTGCATGTGTGGTCCCCTTTAATATCTTAAGACGGATTTTATAGAAAATTTATTGAAAAAAAAGGCATTTGATACAGTCGATCATAACGTTCTTTTTGAGAAATTTGATAAATATGGTATCAGAGGATTGACTCTGCAGTGGGTGTGCAGTTACTTAAAAAACAGGAAACAATTTGTGCAGATGAATGATGTGAGATCGGATTACAGCACCATTACATGTGGAGTTCCTCAAGGATCTGTAATTGGTCCAAAGTTGTTCATCCTGTATGTAAATGATTTGGTTAAGGTGTCTAGCCTCTTTAAATGTGTTCTTTTCACAGATGACACAACTTTTTTTTTGTTTGGTATGTACAGTATATTGAACAGTTGTTGAAATTAATGATGATTGAGTTTGGTAAAATTCAAAATTGGTTTAGACTTAACAAAGTATCGTTAAATTTGGATAAGACTAACTATATGATATTTAGCAATAAAAAATAAAACTACTGTATTGATGTTTCATTCAAGAATGAAAATTCAGAAATTTGTAGAGTATATGAGGCGAAGTTTTTGGGTGTCATCATTGATGATAAATTATCATGGAAGCAACACATAAATTCAGTTAAAATGACAATATCAAAATCTATTGCAATTTTTTAGAGTTAGGTATCTACTGAATGACAAAGCATTGTAATTGTTGTATAATACAATTGTTGTGCCACATTTAATATATTGTGTTAATGTTTGGGGAAAAGCATGTAAATCAATTACAAAGTCTATTTTTATATTGCAGAAGAGAGTTGTAAGAATTATCAAAGGTAAACATTATTGTCATCCATCAAATATATTATTTTGTGAAATGAAGTTGTTGAAGTTCCCTGATTTAGTGGATTATAACATCTTGTCATTTATGTATAAAGCTCATCATAATACATTGCCTTCTAATATCCAAATGAATTATGTAAAAAGGTCCAGTAATTATAATCTTAAGGGAAATATGTTTTTGTTAAACCGCAATTTAGAACCAGTTTGAAGGGAAGATCTACCCTAATTCAAGAGCTAGACTGTGGAACGATTTGGAGTTAGATGTTAAGGAAGCTAAATCAATCTCGGTATTTAAGAAACTGGTAAAAATCCAATTGCTAAAAATATATATGAATGTATGTATTTCATGAAAAGTGTTAGATATTTGAAATATCGCTTGAGTTATTTATTTGTTTTGACAATTTTTTGAATATGTTTGTTTGAATGGTTTATTAGATAAATAAGGAGCAGATTTTATAAGATTCTTTCTTCATCTGCTGCCTTTCATTTTATATTTACAACGTTTTGTAATTACAGATTTGTTAATTGTTATGTTATGTATTTTATTTTTGTTATAAAATGAATAAAAACTTTTTTTTTAATTGCGGAAAATAACCCTTCAGGTAAAGTCAAAGTCAACTTTATTGTCAGAACTGCAATATGTACAGGACATACACAGGATTGAAATTGTGTTTCTCTCAGTCCCTCGGTGCAACAGTAACCATTTAAACACTAAAACACTGAAACATTTAATAAACATAAGCATAAAATAGTAAAAGTGTAACACTGTCCTGAGTTTTTGCATAGTAGTATAAAAGTATGAAAATTTACACCAACACTAAAACTAAAACTAAAACACTAAACATTTGATGAACATAAGCATAAAATTAAATAATAAAAGTGTAATACTGTCCTGAGTTTTTGCATAGACAAAGCGATCCTGATACGACGCCACGAAGGCCACTGTTGGTGCTGCTTCTTTTAGCTGCATTGCAGGGAGCAGCTGCATCAGACAAGTTTCACCATTTATCATTTCTACATTTTACCTTCAAATGTGACCTATTTTGAACTGTTCTTAGCACACAATAATATTTCAGAGAAAGAGGAGGCCATCCCCCTCCACTCAAGCCTCGGTGCGGCACAGTAAAACCTGTGCAGGAGAGTTATTGACCCACTCATTTGTGCGGTCTATGGTCCAATCATTGGGCTTTCTAGAACATAATATTTAGCTCCTATGAATTATATATGGAGATGGATTCCAAGCAGTCTATTTTTAGAATCCACACTCTCATAAAATGTTTTCCAAAGCTTTGGTTGCATGTCGAGAATACTTTTAACCTTAACAACAACTATAATTTCATATGAAAGTGTTTTCTTAAACTATTTGGCAGTAAATTCTCCAGAGTATAGTTGCCATGCTTGGCTCTGGCCAACAACAAGGTGTACAACACAAAGCCTTTACCTGGACTTGGTGTTTGCGCACACATGTGAATAATGTGTGTTAGCAAACGCCACCGAATGTAAGATTTGCATTTGCATTTGTTTGGAGTGACTCGTCAATGCAAATAGTGTGTGTGCGCTCTCTCAGACCATAGCATTTGACTGAGCCTGGTATAGACCATGAATCTCCTCGATAGGTTTTTAGTGCAGTGTTTACAACTTAACAAGATGAAATGGATCCTGACTGAAGGTGCAACTGCATAATCGCTCTTATTCTTCCTTTTTCCACCATGTCTTTTTGATTCGCCACCACTCATGAACAAGAATCATCCCAGTTTAAGTTTGGCTGGTAATAGTATTTGATGACTTTTGTTAGCAGTACATGGACAAAACCAGAAACAATTTCCACAGACGAAACAAGTTGAAACCATAGCCGTCTTTGGAAGTCTACAGCCCAGTCATACTTCATATTAAATACATTAAAGTTTCATCGGGTTACAACAAATTGGACTCTGCACAACTGGACTGGTATTTTGAGTTCTTTAACGGTTTTTGCACAACCACAGTTTATGTTTTTATAAATTGGTTTGGACAATAAGCATTCACACTATTGTGATCCTGTTTATATTTTTCTTATCGTTAATATATTTCTTCCGTACACATTTAGGCATTTATCTCGTTCCACAATTTTTAGCGCTATTTCAACAATTCTTATATGAAAACGTTCAGCTCTTTCAGGACAATGCTGCTCTCTGACTTTTGGTATTGGTGCAGCTTTAGCTTTTTGAAATATTGAGCTTTTTCTGCCATTTTTGTATATGAATTGAGCTCATTTTACATCCTTCCACTTTTTAGATCTGTTTACAACCTTTTGCTGCTCCTTTCACATTTTGTTCCGGTTAAGCTTCTTTCAGCTTCCTTGTGCAAATTAAATAAATAAATAAATAAACATCAGCAACTTTCAGCTGATTTCAGCTGTTTTGTGCTCATTTCAGCTTTATTCTACTAACTACAACATTTTTGTGCCTCTAACTTCTTTCTGCTAATTATAGCTTGTTACGCTCCTTTCAGCTTATTTCTGCATCAGCTGTTTTGGCTATTTTAGCTACCAGTTAGCTGTTTTTATGCTAATTTTAGCTTTTTCAGCTAATTCCACTTTTTTTTTTTGCACTCATTTAACCTTTTTTCAGTCTAATTCGGCAAAAATGTGCTCTCTCCACTTCTTGGAATTCAAGCATCTTTCTGCTTCTTTAGCTACTTCAGCTGTTTCTTTTGCTCATTTCTGCTTCTTTCAGCCTAACTTGGCATACACGTCTTCTTTATACTTCTGCTATTTTAAGCTTGTTCTGCCTTTTCAGTATACCTTTTAAGCATTTTTAGCGGTAACCTCCGTCTTGTCAAAGCTCCAAAATTCACGGTTGAACCCGTCAGCAACTTTTAGCTGATTTCAGCTGTTTTGTGCCCATTTCAGCTTTATTCTACTAACTACAACATTTTTGTGCCTCTAACTTCTTTCTGCTAGTTACAGCTTGTTACGCTCCTTTCAGCTTATTTCTGCATCAGCTGTTTTACCTCCGTCTTGTCAAAGCTCCAAAACTCACAGTTGAAACCCGTGCCTTCGTCTAAAAAGTTGTTTTTCTCTGCAAAAAGAAGCTGAGAACTTGTTTACTGTTTTTTAATTAAAAGCTTTGTGTGAAAAATGTTATGCTAAAGAGCTCAAACCACACCGAGCGTCTTCCATTTTGAGAACCGAAAAACAGGAGGGAGAGACAGCCCATGTCACGTCAAGGGACCTCCCTCCCATTTTTCTTAAAGAGACACGATGCTCGCTCCCTCACTATCCATCCTTCGGTTCAAACAGTCTTATACTGCCATCCAGTGGTCAAAGAAAAGTACTACACACAAAATTACCAACATTTCTTTTTAAATTAGACAAAAATTACTAATTATAGTATAATTTCAAACAATATTATCGTTTATCGCAATAATTTCTGAGACAATTTAATCGCCCAGCAAAATTTGTTATCGTGACAGGCCTATGCAAAACAATATGGTGTAACAACAGCAGCCCCAACAGGTGAAGTTGACAAAGTTTAATGGAAGTCCATTACTGCATCCCTTCTGTACAATGTACCAGTACACATGATGCCACCACCACCATGCTTGACAATTGGTACTGTATTCTTAGGTCTGAAAGTTTCACCTTGACTCCGCTCCTTAATGTGGCCAAACAGCTCAGTCCTTGTCTCATCAGTCCATTGAATTTTTCTTTGTAAGACATTTAATTAGTCCATGTGGACATTTCAAGCTTCTATCTTGACCAGCACCCTTTCAACTTTTGGTCTGTACATCAAACTGTACACGTTCATGTGTCCATCTTGGACATCTTGGTGAAGAGAAAACTCCCAGTTTTTAGTCATTCGTGGTCGATAAGACCGCATCAGGTTATAGAACATTCAGAAACACCCATTAATCGATTCAGGTGAATGTATAGATATTTTAATGCTTGTTTGTCTGAGAGATTTTTCAGATCACTTGGGTAAGTGACGGATGTCATTTTGAGTGGAATCTTCAATTTGGTGACAAACAAAACAAATGATTCTCCGGAGCGCTGACTTGTTTCCATGGCGACAGGAATAATAATTTAAATTTGGAACATGACGGTGTGAATTTGGTAATGAAATGCTCTGTGTCAACCTGGTGCTGAAGAAGAGACGGCGGACTCGTTCGGGTTTTACTCACTCCGTTGTTTTTGTTGAATCAGTATTTAAAGATTCAAACATACTTTTTCATGAAGCTAGTCTCCACCTAAAGCCTCATCTTAAAGTCCTGATGTTGTTGTACATTTCATGGATTGTGTACTTCTATGGAAGTATTGCTCGTAGAAACAGTAGAAGCTAAAACTCTTCTTTATTGGCTTCAAGTTTTCTTTTGCATAGGTGAGAAGAGCTATGGAAACACCTGTCCCGCCCCCACTCCCAGCCTCAACCGAAAATAATGACCCGTCCCTTTCACGGTGGCACTGATATACTATTTGGAGCAGCAAGTTGCTTAGTCCAGCAGAAGCACAGCTCCTGAAAACATAAATCAAATCCCAGCTTTGTGAAATGATTTGTTTGCCGTGCTGCACCGAGCAAGACTTCGGAGCACCACAGTGCGAGAAAATGACAGAAGACCGGAGCTCTACAATGACTGTGTGTGTGCATTCATTGCGCATGCAAACGTGGGGATATCTGCACATTCACACATGTACAGCATGTGAACAGAGTCAGGATGGAGTTCAGTGTGTTTGCGCTTCCCTCAGAAAAGCAGCACAGTGGGCTTGGTTCCTGCTGGGGAGCTATAAATAACTTTGTGGTGACAGCAAGACTTAGAGGCTAATGTGCGAGGGAGCATCTTCCAGAGATGTCCATGCTGATTATTTTAAACTTGTACAGTTTGTCTGCAGTGGCAAGACCTGGCTGCAGCTCCTGGACGACCATTAAAGGAGACGCATCACCCCCGTTGTCCTCAAGATGAATGGATCTGTGGAAACTGTATTGAAATATCTGATGAGATACATACAGTCTAATAGTTCACCGGACAGTCCAGTCAACTTTAAAGAGATGTTTTAATAGTTATCAATAGTTGGTACCTTCATCCGTCATAGAGCAGGGAGTGTGGCGAAAGCGGCAAATGTCTTTGTCCATGCTAGGCTAATGGCTTGTCAAATTAGTGCCGTTTTTAATTATTTTTCAGACTTATCAAACCACTTATTTTCAAACTGGACACACTAGTTAGAAAGGACACTACAATAACTAACACTTTTTGTTCAGTTATTCACTGTTTCCTCAATCAAACAACGTAAATGTTACCACACAAGTGAATGCAGTGTGGCGCACCGGTATATATGCAGGTGGTGCCGAATTGGCTGGCTGCATCAGTCCTCCATGAGTTGAGTAAACCTTTGGACAGACTAGATTTGCAGAGCAAGTGGACTGATACATTCAACAGCTTTAGCACCACTGGCATAAAAGCAGTTATTTATACTCTGTGCACATACATTTGCGTCATAGACATTGACGGTGGTGGTGTTTGATAATGATTTTCAGTTGGTTGGTTGTTCTACTTGTGTTTGCTCCATTCTGTATAAATACAACATTGTCTGCATTGTCATCTGGACATTCTGTTGTCCTGGTGTCCCCAAACAATATTGGCGATTATAAAATTTTACTTGAGATGAATGAATGGTTGCTTTGTGCTCTCACTGGAGCCAACCGCAGAGGGTCGACTCGGGCCATGTTGGGATTTCTGTCATCGTTTAGCTCCAGAGGCTTTTCTTTTATGTACTTCTTGACTGTTTTACCCTCATTTCTCTTCCAGGCCTTTCCCCACCCATCAGGGACAGGGTATTTGAATGTCAAAGAGTGTTAATGGAAGCCCCAGGGTCAAACTGAGCTTGGAGTTTTGAATTGATTTTTTACACTTTTGTTTTAAATTAAAAAAAGGGCGTAATGACCTTTAAAGTACACTTGCTTTTGGGGATAAAAAAATACTGGGAAATTCTCAAATTCGCAGCTAGTTTCAGCGCCTCATGAGATGAAACGGAAAACAATAACCTTGATTAGGTTGTTCTAACTGTGGGTTTGTTTCCTGTTAGATTCAAAGTTCCCTTGCACCACCCATATCATCCCTGTGAAGAATGAGGAGGGCGTGGTGATGATGTTCATCCTGAACTTCGATTACATTCAGGAAGACGGCAGCAACGAGTCGCTGGAGAGACTCAACCACACGTCCCCCAACAAAGCTGACCAACGTGAGTAAAGACAGAAAAAGGATGACAGGTGCCATTTATAGTGGTTGCTTTTATTCAGTCCTGTTGATAATATATGGATGTACAGTTGGAGGCAAAACAACCCCCCCCTTTTTTTTTTTTTTTGTTTTACTTGGGTAATGAACCTACACCAAATACTTCAGATTACCTAAGTAAAACAGAGGGGGAAACCGTTTTAAATAATTTTGTAAACTGTACTCGAGTCCATCCATCTTGAATGCTGGCAAGGTTTTATGATTCTTGTAAAGGAGGCACTCTCATGCGTGACATCTCTCTCTGGCCAAGCATTGACCTGCAATCTGCTGATGTCAAATCTTCAGCTTGACTTGGCTTGCTTTGAACCTCTGCCAAATCGGTCCCAAGGACCAATAGGGAAGAGGGTAGAACCACCCAATGACAAGACTCTGAACCTGCCCCGGGTCGTCCAGCCCAGTGGAGTCTGTCATGGGCCATAGACTTAGACAGTCCATATGTGGATCTTATTTAACTCATTTATGTGACATTGTTTTTTCCCAGAATCCTTTTTATGGAGATAAATTAGTCTCAAAAGCATACTGTGTTGTATGCATACAATTAGAACCTCATACGCACCACAAGATTCACAAATGCATAAACCATTTTTCAAATGTACACATTTCAAAATGCACGGGTGCGTACAAATTGTCAAATACGTGGGCAAAGCTTGACTGTGAATGTGACTTTGCAACTTTCTTATGAGTCACAAAGGTAATGCTGCGTTCAAGGCTGGTGAAAAGCTGAGACATCTTAAGTGCTACCAGATTTACTAGGTTAGTGCTACCAGATTTACTAGGTTATTACCATACCATACCAATTCATTTATAGAGCACTTAAACAGACACAAGGCCAACCAAAGTGCTGTACAATAGAAACAAACAAGCACAGCAGACAGGAAAACATAAAATAAAAAATATAGATACAAATAGGAACAGAAACTAACTAAAATGGTCAACAATGTATAGTACAGAGAGGATCAAAACAAATCACACCATGTTAAAGGCAAGAGAATAGAAGTGAGTTTTCAAGCGAGACTTAAAGACTGTGAGAGTGGGAGCCTGCCTGACACTCAGTGGCAACTCATTCCACAGTCTTGGACCTGCAACTGAGAAACCCCTGTCACCTCTGAGCTCTAGATTTACTGGGTTATTGGGAAAAGACACATTACTGACTTGGCACAGTACCCCATAACCTCTATATTAAAATACAGTACATTTGCTTACATAGGCATTGCTAGATTCCAACAATGTTAATTTTGTGGCCTGAGCGGCTGAAATGAACAACTTTAAAATGTAGGTTCTTCTCCCTGTGGAAAATCTATAAGGAGAAATATATACATTACCGAAAGATTTTATTTTCCCGGTAGTTTAAAAAAAATAAAAAAATAAAAAACTTACCAATTTTGTGATATTTATTTCAGCTGTATACTCCATAAAAATAAAATTTTCTTCTTGTGGAAAATCTACCAGAAACATATTTCTTCTTTTCAGAGGAAGAACAACCAAACTATTTTAACCAAAGTTTCGAGGTACATTCAAAGGCAAGTTGATCCATGCACAGCAGGTGATTTGTTCACATTTTATTTGTCAATTAGTAAGTGAAGAGTATTCCTGCTTGTGCACTTTGGAATGTGTACATTTGACAAACTTGTTATGCATTTGTGAATCTTGAAGTATGGCTTTGTGACTACTTTTAAGACTTGTTTATCTCCATACATTTTAAACATGTTTTGTATTACTGTTTTTGAAACCCACTCTACAAGTGCAATTCTTCACCAAACTTTGGGGTTTTGTGAGTACCGTATTTTCCCGGTGTATAGGTCGCACCTTTTTATGGTTTTTTTCAAGGCCTGCGACCTATACTCAGGTGCGACCTATATATGGCTTGTTATCACTTTCGGTGAAACAAATTTTTAAATCCAGCTCATTTCACAATTACGTTCATTTATTAAGGAAAAGTTCAGCTCAGACATATATTTGCTATAATTTTTATCAAACAAATAATTGTTTTTAAGTGTTAATCTTCTTAAAAGCCTTGCTGTGCGCTCCTGTGGCAGACATTTGCAGCAGAGCTAAACGTAGGTGCGACCTATACACCAGTGCGACCTATCTAGGGATTTTTCCAATCTATTGGTGATAATTGGACAATGCGACCTATACACAGGTGCGACCTATACACCAGAAAATACTGCATATCTTTGGCGCACATACCCTAGAGGATAAGAAGGGGGACGGAGAAAGGACGACAAGTCCTGAACCTTTACTTAGTGCCTTTATCTAGTCCCCACCTTTGTCAGGGAACCCTAATTTTAGTTGAGCTAATATCGCTGCCTTTGCTACTTTCCTCAAGTATCTTCCTTTGATAGCACAATGCTAAACCCTTATCAATGGGCAGTTTGCACATTTGTCTCTGGTTAATGTAATCATAAGTGCAGCAGCAGGAAATCTTTGCTCGACAGCTCCTCTGGCATGTTGACACCAGCCTTTAGCAGACACTGATGTGTTTGCCTGCCATCATCCCAAAGGTCTGGCCCAATTATAGCTCATACCCTGCCAGGTTGGCCTGATGAACTACTTGAAGAGTGCGGCACAGCTCTCAGCTACCCCGAGCGGATGCGGTGTAATAGTGTACAATGCTGTTCCCCAGAGGTACGCTCCTCCCCCTCTGAAGTTCGTCTCTTCTGTCTGTCGTTGGCATATAAAGCAGCAGCACGGAGGACCAGGGGTCACCTCGAGATGACAGTAATTGGACAGGCCTGTAACAAGCTGCACTGCCTCGTGGGATGCGTTGTGAAGGCAGGCGGGGTATTTGCTGAGTATGCAGCATAAGCACGAGTTCCATTTGGCCATGATTTCTTGCACAATCCGGTAAAACTAATATATTCAGTTATCAGATTGTGAATCAGTCCAGTCCGGATGTGTCTCTGATGAGGCCCTCCTACAATTTTCCACTTGTAAAAGGAACTAATTGCTCCGTCTGAGCACAATGGCATTTCCACTTTGAAGCCTTCCTCTATAAATTCAAGTGTTCGTTGCTGTCTCAGTATGTAGCTAGGCATCTTTGGCCTCTGGACTCTTATCCAAAAATGTACACACTTACACAAGATGGGGATAGGAGAACACAAAAATGCACTGCTTGATGTTAGTAATACTGTGTTTCAGTGTATCTCTGCCAAGTATTCTCAGTGAAAATCCACAGGAAAATGAGGACTACTATACACTACACCGCAACCAAACATGTCTGAATCTGATAGTACACCACAAGTTTGAGTAATTGTACAGTTACACATGCAGCTGTTTACATCTGCATAAAATGACACAACCATTTGTCCTCATTAAATTAATTTACAGTAGCCCCTCAATACTTTGCGGTTCGACTTTAGCAGACTCACTCTTATGTGCATTTTCAGTGTAAGATTGTACACCACACACAATTGGTGATGTGGAAAGACAGACCCCCCCCCCCTCCTTTCTCTTTCTGAGGCTGTCTGTTGGGGGGTCTGTTTTTCCCCATCGCTACTGCTCAGGGAGCAGGGATGAACAGATCAGATGAACAAATGTAGAATATTGGAGAAAATGCTTATGTGGAAACATAAGAGTGAATCAGTTTAAAAAAGAGAGAGTGGCTGAGCCTGGCTCTCTCAGGTATAAGAAAGCCACCCCCCGTCGCCCTCTCCTTTCACTTTCCAAGGCTGTCTGTCACAGCAAAGAAAGAGAAAGGAGGTGGTGGAGGCACACACAACAGACGGGCACGCAACAGACAGCCTCGGAAAAAGAAAGGAGGGGGCGGGGGGTCTGTCTTATACCTGAGTGAGCCACATGACCAGCATGGATTGTTTATTTAAAATAATCAAGTGCAAACATTGTTAATGTTGCAAGAGTGTGGGAAGGGTTTATAAAACCTTAAAATATATATAAATACTAAAATAAATATAATGTCCCAACTTCGCAGATTTTCACCTATCGCGGGGATGTTTGGAACATAGGCCTGTTACAATAAAGTCAAGGTCAAAGTCAAAGTCAACTTTATTGTCAGATCTGCAATATGTACTGTACAGGACATACACAGGACCGAAATTGCATTTCTCTCAGTCCCTCGGTGCAACAGTAAACATCTAAACATTGAAACACTGAAACATATAATAATAGACATAAGCATAAAATAGTAAAACTAACACTGTCCTGAGTTTTTGCATAGTGGTATAAGAGTATGAAAATTTACACCGACTCTAAAACTAAAACATTAAACATTTAATGAACATAATATTGTCCTGAGTTTTTGCATACTAGTATAAAAAAAGAGTATAAAAAGTATAACTAAAATAAACTAAAGGTTTCTAGCATTGACATTTGCAAAGTGGCAAAGCAGCGTATGAGTTAATGTACACAGTACATGCACGAGGTAGTAGTTGATGTTGTTATAGAGGCAAAAAGTGGCATATGCAGTAAGGCACATTGGGCATCCTAAACAAGACCGGTCAGAGCACACTGTATATGTATCAGCAGCGGTGCAGATATTAGAGTAGTGTAAATGTAAGCAGTAGCAATTAAAATAACAAACTTTGCTAGGCGATTAATTGTCTTAGAAAATATTGCGATAAACGATAATATTGTTTTAAATTTGACAATTGTTAGTAACTGTCAAATTTAAAAAGAAATGTTGGTTAATTTTGTGTGTAGTATCTTTTTGACCACTGGATGCAGTATTATATCTACACTACTGCTGATACATATAGAGTATTCTCTGACTAGCCTTATTTAAGGATGCCCAATGTGCCTTATGTGCTTTACTGCATATGCCAATTTGCCTCTATACCAACATCAACTACCTCATACATATACTGTGTACATTAACTCATATGCTGCTTTGCCACTCTTTGCAAATGTCAATGCTAGAACCTTCAGTTTATTTTATAGATATACTTTTTATACTTTTTATACTACTATGCAAAAACTCAGGACAGTATTACACTTTTATTATTTCATTTTATGCTTATGTTCATTAAATGTTTAGTGTTTTAGTGTTGGTGTAAATTTTCATACTTTTATACTACTATGCAAAAACTCAGGACAGTGTTACACTTTTACTATTTTAATAATAATAATAATTTGTCACATTTGTCATCTGTGTATGTTCCCATACTTGACAGACGAAATTGGGCTTCTGCATTTAACCCAACCACCACCAGGTGGTGCAGTGAGCAGCGTAGTCGCGATTTATGCTTATGTTTATTAAATGTTTCAGTGTTTAAATGGTTACTGTTGCACCGAGGGACTGAGAGAAATGCAATTTCAATCCTGTGTATGTCCTGTACATATTGCAGTTCTGACAATAAAGTTGACTTTGACTTTGACTTTGATAAGACTGTTTGAATTGAAGGCTGGATAGTGAGGGAGTGAGCAGTGTGTCTCTTTAAGAAAAATGGGAGGGAGGCCCCTTGACATGACCTGGGCTGTCTCTCCTTCCTGTTTTTTGGTTCTCAAAATGGCAGACGCTTGGTGTGATTTGAGCTATTTAGCATAGCATTTTTCACACAAAGCTTTAAGTAAAAAATAAAAAATAAACAAGTTATCAGCTTCTTTTTGCAAAAAAAAAAAAAAACTTTTTAGACAAAGGCACAACTTCCAACCAGGAATTTTGAAGCTTTGACAAGACAGAGATTTTTTTTCCCGAGGTTGGTCTGTTAGCTTAGCTCGTAGCTTAACTGCTTTTAACGATACTAAAACATAATTTTGGATGGTTAAAACGGATTTTAAAGAGATGGGGAAGGGTCATTGAAGACCACCATAGTTGAGCCGTGTCTTCTAGTACACAAAGAAACGATAAAGCCGATAAATGAAAATGAGGTTGATAATTTTCATTTATCATGTGATTAATTGATTTATTGTTTATCGTGGCAGGCCTAACCCCCCGTGATTTGGGCTTTTAGCAAATAATAATAATTTTGAGGACTCCAAATGGCCTAAAAGAGAAGCGATATAAAGTATCTATATAAATAATAACATAAACTACTTGTACTACTATTCCTACTTTGCGGTATTTCACTTATCGCGGGTCTTCAGGCTACAGATCCCCCACGAGGGACTACTGTAGCGGGAAAATTGTCACTTATTTTCTTCAAAGATACAAATTTGTATCATTTTCTTTGTAATAGGTAGAGTTGCCTTTAAACTGTATGACTTGTGTCAAACATTTTATGTTTTGGGTTTTCTTCTACAAGCTCCTCACAATAGTTTAGAAATATAAATTTTGTACAATTTTTCCTGATAGAACTGGTGGAACTGATTCATATTCTTTTAAAGTCTGTCCAAAAATGTACTTTGGGACTGAGATCAGGAGTTTGTGTTGGGCACTCCAAAACATTGACTATGTTGTTAAGCAACATTTGGCTGTATGCTAAGGGGTCGTACATTTAGAAGACCCATTTGAGACCAAGCTTTACTTTCTGACTAATGTCTTGAGTTTGCTTCAGCATTAACACATACTTTTCTTTCTTCATGGTATTTATTGCTTAAGTTTCCTGTAAAGTATGAAATTTCCAGAACAAACTTCATTCTTTTTCTTGACACATCAAGAAAACAAACCATTTTCTTTATTCTTGCAGTGCATGCAACACTCTTTAGGCCCCCTTCACGCTGAAGGACAGCAGCTGCACCATACTTTTTAACTACCCATTAGCACGTGGCTGGATAGTGTCAAGTTTGATGGCAATCATGATGCTGCTAAGCTCTTGGTATTCTTGAGATGCTGTCCCACGCCTTCCACCTGCTCCATTCGTTAGCATGTTCCTACGTCAGGATGGAGATAAATGAGGGGCTCGCGTCACACTACCATAATGCTACCGATGGAGATGTAGTTCCTGTGTGTCATTCTATGAAAACAGTACGTTGTCTACCTAAATAACCTAAAGTTCTGCTTCTTCTTTCTCCAGGCTTTCTCCCTCTCTGTTAAAACTACCAACGCTGGCATTTTTGGCATTTGTTAATCTTTATTTCTGTTTAGGCCCGTCACGATAAACAATAAATCATTTAATCGCTTGATAAATGAAAATTATCAACCTCATTTTCATTTATCTGCTTTATCGTTTGTTCTTGTTTCACTCTTTCTGAAGACACTGGATGACAAAAAACCTAAACTCCGGTGCTCTTCATTGACCCCTCCCTTTCTCTCTTCTCTTCAAAATTAATTTTAACGATCCAAAATTGCATTTTTGGATCGTTAAAAGCAGCTAAGCTGCGAAGCTAAGCTATGAGCTAAGCTAACAGGCCGACCTACGGAAAAAAACCTCTGTCTTGTCGAAGCTCCAAAATTCACGGTTGAAACCCGTGCCTTCGTATGAAAAGTTGTTTTTCTCTGCAAAAAGAAGCTGAGAACTTGTTTACTTTTTATGTTTATTAAAAGCTTTGTGTGAAAAAGGCTATGCTAAAGAGCTCCAACCACGCAGAGCATCCACCATTTTGAGAACCGAATATAGGCAGGAGAGACGGCCCATGTCACGTCAAGGGCCCTCCCTCCCATTTTTCTTAAAGAGACACGCTGCTCTCTCCCTCACTATCCATCCTTCGGTTCAAACAGTCTTATACAGCATTGCCATCCAGTGGTCAAAATAGTACTACACACAAAACAAATAAACATTTCTTCTTAAATTTGACAATAATTACTAATTATTGTTAAATTTCACACAGTATTATCGTTTATCACAATAATGAGACAATTAATCGCCCATCAAAATTGTTAATTTAGTTGTTAATAAAGTTTAAAAAAAAACCTTCCCGTTTGGCCAAATGTAATTCAGTTTTTTCTTAAGTCATTATGTTTTTTCCTAATCTTGTTGTGTTTTTGTTGTGTTTTTTGAAATGTAATTTCGTTTTTCAAATGTTCATTTACACCTCAGGGCCACTCACCTAGGATCCCAAAATGATGCCAACTCAACAATACATAAGTACAAATTCCTTATGAACATTTTGTGTTGAAATAGGGGAGCCCATTGCTCGAAAACCCTGACAAGACCCTGCAAAGTCACCTACATTCTGGCTGATATTTCACCGCTAGTTACAGAGTGGTATTCAGTATGAATAGGGCTTAAACAGGAACAAAACACGTAAATCTTCAGTTGTAGTTTTACTGAACTCTTAGTTTGTGTTTTGGGCAACGTGTTTTTAAAACTGCTGCATTTTCTTGGTGCACAGAAATTAAACAGCTTTCTTGGCCGTGCACATTATTTGCACCATGGCAGCTTTCCTCCACATTACGATGAAATACGCTAAGGAACACTTCTGAAACTGAGAAAGGCTGATGAAGCAAAAATCTTCACCCTGGGCTTAATTTGTAAACCGATCAATGCCGGAATGCAAATAACAGGTGAGCCAGCTGAGGGTGGTGGTGGTTGGGTGCAGGGGTGGGTGGTGGGATCTGGGGGTCCTCCCCACATTTTTTAAAACTAAAATAGATGTGATTTCCTGCATTTTGGTGTATTTTAACAGGTTGTTAAACATCTATGTTTACCTACATTTGTAAACACCACCCTTTGTGAAGCCTCCTACCTCCCCTCCCCTTTACTTGACGGTTCTGAGCCGACTCTTCTTCGCTGAATTCACTGTCCACCTCCACATGTGAAACCTCCAGGAACCTCCTCCGTCTGTTCATGGCCACTGTCTGTGGGCTCCTGCCTGTGTACGACTGCCTGGTTAGCTCGGCACTCACCCCCATTACTCTTTTAGGGGCAGAGATTTTTTTTAAGTGTAGAGGCGGAAATGTAAGTAAGTAAGTAAGTTTTATTTATATAGCACATTTCACAGACATGAGAGTCACAGTTACTACTTGAAGGGGCAGCTTGTATGATTGTAAGTGGCTGTTGTGTTTAAAATTAGTGTTTATATAATATCCAATATAAGTTTTATTCATTCAAGGCAGTCATATTTGTTCATAACTTTATTATTAGTAAGCCTGAGAGTTACCGGATCCAAGCAAACTGTTACTGGAACGCACACTGTCAAAATAAGAGAGTTCCTGGATCCTGTTCCAGCAGGATACGGCTCAAATTTAGCCCTGCCTTCGCTCCAGGAAATTGAGAAACTGTGAACATTGCAAGACATTCTAGAGATATATTTGATATTTATTTCATGCATATTTCAGACATTTTGACTAAAAGTTTGCATGAATGTTGACTTTCAGAACGTCTCCGCAGTTACATTTGTACACAAACATATCATACTGCAAGTACAAATTCAGTTTGACTCAAAGTGAACACTTTTTAATTTCTTCCCATAAAGTTCTGTCTCCAATTAGACACAAGTCTTAGCCCATTAATGGACTGGTTTCATAATGCTTAAATATGTTTATCTCAGAGCACGTACGTGGGGAAAAATTATCATTTTAAATACCTTTGAGCTGCAAAAACAATTTAAACATCTGTTCCCTCTTGCAGAAACATTGTAGTAGAAGGTAATTTAGTAACCTCAGGAACCCTTTTACAAAATGAGACAAAATACATGAGCATTTCTTTTTTACCTTTGCCTGTTTGCTTCTTCATGCCGTTTGAGCAGTCTAATCCAAAAGAAAAAAAAAGTGTTAAAACCCATTCCTATTATTCTAGGTTTGGAGTAATCGCACCCTAATTTTCTCATTAATAAATGAGTGCGGGGCAAAATTGGGATACAGCGGAATTATCTGCGTAATGCTCTGGAGCGGGTGACTAATGGGTGGACTGGGAGCTCGGGTTAAAACTCCTGCAGGTAAAATAATCTGTCACGTAAAAACCATTTAAGCGCATTGACTGCTTTTATTTTTGTACGTCGGTAAAGCGTAAGGAGCAAAGCTGAAACAAAAGGTGACAAACAGGATTAATATTTCAAATTATTTTCTTTTGAGTTTCTCCCCAGGCGCCTGAATTGCATTACAAAAGGACAGACATTTCACTCCCCGACAGAGGGATCTGAGGGCCCAATTAATATTCGATGCAAATATTACTTTTTGGCATCATAGCAACAGGGGCCACTGCATGTCCACAGGTTGCGTAAAGATGCTGCTGGTGCGGGGGAGGCATGAGAGGGTTGAAGAGGGAAGAACCACACAGAAAAACCAGCGACGACACTCAGAGGGCAGCGTATTCGCTCTGCATAGCAATGCAGCACATCTGCATACTGGTTTTCTCTGGACGCACAACCACAACGTGTGACTGAACTACAAGCTGATCAACAAAGTGCTATCCTCTGTGGACGGCAAATAAAAGCAAAGATTGAAGCTCGTAAATGTGCACTTGCTTTTGTTAACGTTTTGTGTTTTGGTGTAATTTTTGACAATTAGTCTAAGATTTGCCTTGTTAACTGGAAAAACTGTCTTCTCTTCAGTGGTCGCCACAGCGAGTCCTCATCCTCCATCTCACTCTGTCCTCTGCATCCTCTGTCCTCACCCCAACTACCTCCATGTCCCCTCTAACTACATCCTTATATCTTCTGTCTTTTTCCTGGCAGCTGCATTTTTAACATCCTTCTACCAATATACCCACTGTCCCTCCTCTGGACATGTCCAAACCATCTCACTCCGGCCTCTCTAACTTTATGTCCCAGTTGTTCAACATGTGTTGTACCTCTGATGATCTCATTCCTAATCTTATCCACCCTTGTTACTCCTAATCCTAAATTCATCGACTTCAGCTCGGCATTCAACACCATCATCCCCCAACAGCTCATCCTTAAACTGGACAGTCTGGGGCTGAACACCTCAATGTGTAACTGGCTGCTAGACTTCCTGACCGGGAGACCACAGGCAGTACGGGTCGGGAATAACACATCCAGCACCATCACATTGAATACAGGAGCCCCACAAGGATGTGTGCTGAGCCCCCTTCTATTCACCCTGCTAACACACGACTGCACACCATCGTACAGCTCCAACCACTTCATCAAGTTTGCGGACGACACAACAGTGGTGGGTCTCATCAGCAACAACGATGAGACGGACTACAGGAACGAGGTGAGCCGCCTGGCCTTGTGGTGCGGACACAACAATCTCACTCTCAACGTGGAGAAGACAAAGGAGATTGTTGTGGACTTCAGGAAGAGGGATGCCCAACATGCCCCTCTGACCATCAACAGCACCACAGTGGAGAGAGTGGACAGCACCAAGTTCCTGGGAGTGCACGTCTCAGAGGACCTGTCCTGGAGCAGGAACACTGCATCACTGGCCAAGAAGGCTCACCAGCGTCTCTACTTTCTCCGCAAGCTGAAAAGGGCTGGAGCTTCAACCCCCATCATGTGCACCTTCTACAGGGGTGCCATAGAAAGTGTCCTGACCAGCTGCATCACGGTGTGGTTTGGTGCATGTACTGCATCCTGCCGCAAGAGCCTCCAACGCATCGTGAGAGCAGCTGAGAAGATTGTCGGCACCTCCTTCCCCTCACTACAGGACTTACACAGCAACCGCCTCACTCGGAAAGCCCTCTGCATGGCAGGTGATCCCACACACCCACTACACAGCTGCTTCAGCCTGCTGCCATCAGGGAGGAGACTGAGGAGTCTCCAGGCTCGAACCAGCAGACTGAGAGACAGCTCTGTTCATCAGGCAGTCAGGATGCTAAACACTCTGCCTGCTCTGCCTCCCCTCCCACTTGTACTGCCTTAAAGGTTCAGTATGCAGTTTCTGTAGAACTGCAGCAGTTAGAAATATTTTCAACAGGCAAAGCATTCTGATCCCTCCCCCTCAGAGCCATATGTGGCTCTGCCCCCTTGTGGTCTGTTGAATTTCAAATTCAAGCTCTGTTTTTATTGGCTGATTCAAATTCAAGCTCTGTTTTTATTGGCTGGTTACAAACTCTGTTTTTATTGGCTGGAAAATGGCGGGTCACCTTTTCTTTTTAGAAATGCTTATTTACCACCTGGAGAAGCAAGGGGACAATTTTTTTTAAAAAAAATTTTCAGAGATTACCTGGCTAACATCAGTCTGTCAGGAGGTAGTGACAGAGTGAAGAAATATGTTCATAAAAAAAGCTACATACTGCAGCTTTAACACTAAAAACTTTCACACATTACCACACAACACAAAGGTTTTTAACACTGGACTCTGTGTCATCAAAACAGGTTATTCACTCAACTCATGGTCATGTGCTCATTCAGTTTGCACTACTTATATTTGCACTAATGTTTGTATTACATTACTGCCTATAGTCATACTACTGTTTACATTCACTGTTTACATTTATTACTACTGTTTACATTTATTACTACTGTTTACATTCACACTACTTTTTATATCTACACTACTGCTGATATATATA
>JBBPBX010056397.1:11113-18613 GCA_038048925.1 Garcialebias charrua
ATCGGGGCGTGTGCACGTGCGTGTGCATGTGCACGTGCGTGTGTGTGTGGCAGATGCAAATCAGAGGGAGAGCCCAGACTGTGCACGTCTGCGTGACATTTGTGGACAGTGAGTGTGCAAGTCTGGGAGACGGCGGCGCCTCGTGCACCGAAGACACACCTGAGTGTGTTTGCTTGGATCTGATGCTTCATGCTGCGTCTTCCATTACAACAAACACGTGAACCAGCTCGCTGAACGTTTCTGACAGCTCCACATCACATCAGCACCATGTTGGACCACAACAACCTATAAAGCAGCAACAAAACCCTCAAAGGACCATGCCAGCCTTTTAAAGTGAGGCTCTATGGAAAGCTTACGATCAATAATATCTTACCTGTTTTATAAATGACGTTTCTGTCAGAGCTCGTTCTGTGGAGACGGTTTAATTCTGACGGGACGGGGGAGCTACGGGCTAGTCCAGATCAAAAGGACTCTTGAAACAACAGCCGATATTAATAAAAGGTAGGGGTGTAACGATACACAAAACTCACGAGACGAGACAAATTACAGAGTTTGCGAGAACGAGACGAGATTTTAATATTAGTTCAAGAAAACTTCAAAGATCGGTTTTATGCCGCAAAAAGGCTTTTATTCTGTTTTAACATGTATTACAAACTCAACTGATGTCTTCATTTTACTGATTGAATCTCCTTAGACCTTAGAACGTTCAACTTTGTTTAAAAAAAATAGATATTCACGCAGGACTTTCCAAAAATTGAACATAAATATCCGCATCAGCACTGACTCTGCAGCCGTCACTCACCAGTGTTGCCAGATTGGGCGGTTCACCGCGATTTTCCTTCTGACTTTTGCGGGTAGAGATTGCTTTGGGTGGGTGGGACTCTATCTGGCAACACCGGTCACACCGGTGTTTACACGCGTGTCTTTACATTCGGGGCAGCGTCGGCAGCGCCGGGACCCTCCATCAATGTAGAGGCGTCTGCGGCACCCTCCATCAGTAGTTGGGGCGTCTTCTGTAGCAACTTCATCCGGCGAAGCCATGCTGTCCGTGACTCTGACTTGCTAGGGGCTCTGCTAGCATTAGCATTAGCGTCTCGCGAGACAACGTTACCTCTCAACGAGAGATATCGCGGGAGTTTAATATCGCGAGATCTCGTACAACGAGATCTCGTTACATGCCTAATAAAAGGTCAAATCAGGTCACGCAAACGTTAATTAATTAGAAATGGTCAAAATCACAAAATATTTTTTTATGTCTGTAAGATTTTATGGTTTTTCATGAGTACAAATATTGCAGTAGCAGTCAGCTGTGTCACTTTACTTTGGCAGGAACGTTTCTGATGGAATGCCCACACAATGTGACGCTGATGGGGAAATAAAGGCTTACATTTGTGTTTTTGCAGGAACTGCTATCCACCGTATCCACCCATTCCTGGGGTCTCTACTGTGTTTATACTACTTCCTGTCAGACAGGAAGTAGCAGTATTTAGTGTTAGAAGTTCAGCACAGTTTACTTAGATTGCACAGGGGTGACATTGATGTTTGGTTCTGTTGGGTACCAGCACACGTCGGTGTTAAAGGCAATGAAAAGGCAGATAGCCTGGCAAAAAGGGCTTTAGAGGGGGCAATAACACTTACAATTCCTATAGGGAAAGGGGAAGGGAAATCAATTATTAGGAGTAAAGAAATAGAAGAATGGCAAACGAGATGGAATGACGATAAGAAAGGACGAAGATTATACAAAGTACAAAAGTCAGTACTTCACAGACATATTACTGAGAAGAACAGACGAGACGAAATAATAATGCTCAGATTAAGGGTAGGTCATACCTATTTCAATGATATTTTATATTTCATAGGGAGGAAGGATGATGATAAATGTGAAGGGTGTGGAGTGAAAGAATGTGTTGATGTATTGTGAAACATATGAACAAGAAAGGGAGGGATTGCGGAGTATGGTTAGTAGGGCAGGTCGAGAATGGAGTCTTCAAGGTATATTAGGAAGTGACGGAGACATATTGGATATTTGTAGAATAAGAAAGGTGTTATTTATTTTTCTTCAACGAACAGGATTAAAGAATAGAATTTAATTGATGTAAGGTACAGTAGTGCTGCTGCACGATGTAAGGTAGTGTTGCTGCACACTCATGTACAGTAGGTGGCGGTATGCACCTTTACGTTGCTTGCGATCCGCCATGATAGAAAAGAAGAAGAAGAAGAAGAAGAAGGAAGTAGCAGTGAGTATCAGTGGTGCAGCAGGGACCGCAGTTTATTTTAAAGTAATTTGTATTCAGTTTAGCAGATAAAACTCTGTTTTTGTTTTGTTCACATTGATTTAACAAACATAAAGTTTACTAAAATAGCCGTGCTGAGTTCAGGTACCTGTTGTGTTCACGGCTGCAGGAACATTCAGACCAAACTAAATCAGTGGCTACAACAACAGAGTTCTGAACATGGACCCAAAACAATGAAAGTGTTCCTGTGAATAGACGTGTGATTTCCATCTCCTACCTACAGATGAGGAATTAAGAAGAATGTGGCTGAAAAATGTGAACTTGAAGAGACCAGCCAAAAACTCTGTATGTGAGCTCATTTTATTTTGTTGACAAATGTTTGACAGAGGAAAACCTGCATCCTACTTTGTGTCTGGACTACAATAAACCACCGGAGAAGAGACGCCGGATCCTCAGGATTGATGATTTCAAATGTATGGAGGTCACAGATTTATAGTATTTGTTCATCTTCAGGTTCATGATTTTCTCTGTAATTAACCCAAGCTCAATGATGGAGACTTCAAGGCTTTGGTTGGGTTCTGTGTCTGATTTAAGGTAAACAAGATTGTATCCCACCTCTTTTAACAAAGCACCACAGACCTTATTATTACTGTAGAGATACTGATACTGTACATCTCAGAGCTTTTCAGGTTGTTCATCACTTCACTTACTCGGTTCAGAAGAACCGAGTAAGTGCAGTAGCTAAACATGCTAGTAGATGTAGCTAAACATGCTAGTAGATGTAGCTAAACATGCTTGTAGATATAGCTAAACATGCTAGTAGATGTAGCTAAAGATGCCAGTAGATGTAGCTAAAGATGCCAGTAGATATAGCTAAATATGCTAATAGCTGTATTGTTCAATATGCTAGTAGATGTAGCTAAATATGCAAATAGATGTAGCTAAATAGTAGATGTAGCTAAAGATGCTAGTAAATGTAGCTAAAGATGCCAGTAGATATAGCTAAACATGCTAGTAGATGTAACTAAAGATGCCAGTAAATGTAGCTAAAGATGCCAGTAGATATAGCTAAATATGCTAATAGCTGTATTGTTCAATATGCTAGTAGATGTAGCTAAATATGCAAATAGATGTAGCTAAATATGCTAGTAGATGTAGCTAAAGATGCCAGTAGATGTAGCTAAATATGCCAGTAGATATAGCTAAACATGCTAGTAGATATAGCTAAACATGCTAGTAGATGTAGCTAAATATGCTTGTAGATATAGCTAAACATGCTAGTAGATGTAGCTAAAGATGCTTGTAGATATAGCTAAACATGCTAGTAGATATAGCTAAAGATGCCAGTAGATGTAGCTAAAGATGCCAGTAGATATAGCTAAATATGCTAATAGCTGTATTGTTCAATATGCTAGTAGATGTAGCTAAATATGCAAATAGATGTAGCTAAATATGGTAGTAGATGTAGCTAAAGATGCTAGTAAATGTAGCTAAAGATGCCAGTAGATATAGCTAAACATGCTAGTAGATGTAACTAAAGATGCCAGTAAATGTAGCTAAAGATGCCAGTAGATATAGCTAAATATGCTAATAGCTGTATTGTTCAATATGCTAGTAGATGTAGCTAAATATGCAAATAGATGTAGCTAAATATGCTAGTAGATGTAGCTAAAGATGCCAGTAGATGTAGCTAAAGATGCTTGTAGATATAGCTAAACATGCTAGTAGATATAGCTAAACATGCTAGTAGATGTAGCTAAATATGCTTGTAGATATAGCTAAACATGCTAGTAGATGTAGCTAAAGATGCTTGTAGATATAGCTAAACATGCTAGTAGATGTAGCTAAAGATGCCAGTAGATGTAGCTAAATATGCTAATAGCTGTATTGTTCAATATGCTAGTAGATGTAGCTAAATATGCAAATAGATGTAGCTAAATATGGTAGTAGATGTAGCTAAAGATGCTAGTAAATGTAGCTAAAGATGCTAGTAGATGTAGCTAAAGATGCTAGTAGATGTAGCTAAAGATGCTAGTAGATGTAGCTAAAGATGCTAGTAGATGTAGCTAAATATGCTAGTCAATGTAGCTAAAGATGCTAGTAGATGTAGCTAAATATGCTATTAGATGTAGCTAAAGATGCTAGTAGATGTAGCTAAATAAGCTAGTAGATGTAGCTAAATAAGCTAGTAGATGTAGCTAAAGATGCTAGTAGATGTAGCTAAATGTGCTATTAGATGTAGCTAAAGATGCTAGTGGATGTAGCTAAATATGCTAGTAAATGTAGCTAAATATGCTAGTAGATGTAGCTTAAGATGCTAGTAGATGTAGCTAAATATGCTAGTAGATGTAGCTAAAGATGCTAGTAGATGTAGCTAAATATGCTATGTAGCTCAAGATGCTAGTAGATGTAGCTAAATAAGCTAGTAGATGTAGCTCAAGATGCTAGTAGATGTAGCTAAATATGCTAATCAATGTAGCTAAAGATGCTAGTAGATGTAGCTAAATATGCTAGTCAATGTATCTAAAGATGCTAGTAAATGTGATCCGCAGCCACTTCTTCAGCTCATCCTCCATCCCTTGTATGATTACAGTATTTTCTGGTGTATAGGTCGCACCTGTGTATAGGTTGCATTGTCCAATTATCACCAATAGATTGGAAAAATCCCTAGATAGGTCGCACCTACGTTTAGCTCTGCTGCAAATGTCTGCCACAGGAGCGCACAGCAAGGCTTTTAAGAAGATTAACACTTAAAAACAATTATTTGTTTGATAAAAATTATAGCAAATATATGTCTGAGCTGAACTTTTCCTTAATAAATGAACGTAATTGTGAAATGAGCTGGATTTAAAAATTTGTTTCACCGAAAGTGATAAGCCATATACAGGAAACCCTCGAGGTACGACACCTGCGACCTACGGCAACTCAGACTTACGATTTTATCATATTTAATAAAAATATGATTAAAAAAAAAAAAAAAAATTTTTTTTTTTTTTTTTTTTGTGTTTAAAAGTTATTAATTTCATGTGTATAGCACTTTGTTGCAGCTGTGGTTGTTTTAAATGGCTTTATAAATAAAGTATAATTATTAATTTTACGTTTTGATAAGAAATTAATCGTATTTACGCAACTTCCGGTTTCCGCTCGCCACTTCCGGTTGCCATTTTACAACTGTACTGCGGTCAATGGAGCTCCGGAGGCTACTGTCAGCTGGCTCCGTGTGCCCGATCAGGGTTGCCTCATACGGATAAATGAGCTGGAAACACTCGGTCAACTCTGTGGACGTCTCAGGTCCGGAGGAGCAGCCGCGGATCGCCCCGCGATCGGCGGCCACAACGCCGCCCGACATGCTAACGACAGCAGCTAACAAAGCAGCTAACACAGGCGAAGACACCGAGCCGACATGCCGCGGAGGATCCATCTGCGGCCGGGAGCTCGCCGCAAATGTCCGCCTGGCAGTCGGGGCCACCGGCTCAAAGTAAGACATTATATTTTTTATTTATTGTGCAGTTCTGTGCGTGTTTATGGCCTTAGTATGTCTGCTTGTTCAGTCTCATGCCATTAAATATGTGTGCGGCGCTCCGTTAGCGGTATAACCGCGACCTATGTCAGAAACGCGGACCTACGATAGGCATGTGTTTTTGGTCCGCGAGGTACGACAAAATCGACCTAAGTCACACACGTAGGTCCCTATCCCTGACGTAACTCGAGGGGTTCCTGTATAGGTCACACCGGTGTATAGGTCGCAGGTCTTGGAAAAAAAAAACACAAAAAGGTGCGACCTATACACTGAAAAATACGGTACATTGTCCTCTTTGACTCTGACAGCTGGTGTTCCTCCATGTTTAAATTAAATACGCAATGCTCGGAGAAACTATATTTTGTACTGTTCACACATAAACAAAATGCTGGTTCTGGTGCGGACCGGAAGTCACACCCATAATTAACACAAGGCAGCATGGGGGTGAGGAAGAATGTGGATAAAATGATGAAGGCTGGAGTCGTTTTGGCCCACTCCAACTGAACTGATGAACAACTAAAGGCTAGTCTGAGAAACCCACTTCAAAAGCAGATTGTTGCGATCTTAAAAGTCAAAATCTTTAAAAATTCATGGAGGTTCATGTAAATGCCACGATTGTTAAATTCTCATTAGTCCATTATTTTGGCAGAAATATTGAGAAAATCTTGCAGGAAGCTCTGCCTTCATGTGTCAGATTTAAACTTTGCCCAAATTGAAGAAATCAAAGAGCTATCTTCAATAGGTAAACTATTCAACCTTCATAACTTTTCCACAGAACTCCTCTTCAAAATGGCTAACGGAATACAATCAAGTTTATCCCTGTTCCAGAGATACGTGTCCATATTCTGCTTGATGATAACATCTTTTTCACAAAAACTCAACAGCATCTTCAAGGCAGACAGGTGGTGGACGTTAAGGAGCCACTGGGCTACCGAACAACACTTTGATGAACTCACGATGGACAGCAGCAGAAATCTGGGAGAACTACAAGCTCGCCCAGCAGCAGCAGAGCCAGGAAGCATACAGTACAAACAGAAGACAGGGCGGAGGAGAGGAAGAGGAGAAAGGACAGGTGGAAGAGCCCCGAAAGCTCACAGGTGCAAACAAGGAGAGGGTGGTGGGAGCAGAGGTAGAGCATGTATACATGTACACAGTAGAATGTTTAGTGTTCTAACCATGGTAAGGAAACTGCACTCCATCGCTCTCATGCTTAATCTTCCTCTCCTGCACACTGGCCAAATGGTGCTGCACTGAAAGGCCAAACAGGGGAGAAGGAAAGAGTTAACGATGGCGAGAAGGTCAGCGGCATCCAGTTGGAAAAGACAAAAAGAGAAACAGGGCGGTTAAATTACAGGCAGTGGAGGATTTTCATGTTACAGAGCCTTCAAACAAACGTTACATCGTTACGACGTTTCAAAGAGTTGTAAATTACAGAGCGCATGAAATGTAGCTGTTTCACAAAATGCTTCGAGTCATACAGCACAGCCTGGAGAATACGCATGAAGTCACACTGGAAGTACGTCTGAGGAAATGCTCGTCGGGATAGTTGAAAGAGACGTACGGCAAAAAGGGTGAGCGGTTACGGTCTGGGAGGAAAACGGGTGATTACAACCGGAGCCGCTCCGCTGCAACACTGAGGAGTGAAGGAGACAGAGAGGGCGTCTACTGGGGGGTCTTGAAAGTTTGTGAACACTTAATAATTTTCTATATTTCTGCATCAATCTGACCTAAAACATCTTCAGATTT
>JBBPBX010056397.1:21113-22779 GCA_038048925.1 Garcialebias charrua
TATCTATCTATCTATCTATCTATCTATCTATCTATCTATCTATCTATCTATCTATCTATCTATCTATCTATCTATCTATCTATCTATCTATCTATCTATCTATCTATCTATCTATCTATCTATCTATCTATCTATCTATCTATCTATCTATCTATCTATCTATCTATCTATCTATCTATCTATCTATCTATCTATCTATCTATCTATCTATCTATCTATCTATCTATCTATCTATCTATCTATCTATCTATCTATCTATCTATCTATCTATCTATCTATCTATCTATCTATCTATCTATCTATCTATCTATCTATCTATCTATCTATCTATCTATCTATCTATCTATCTATCTATCTATCTATCTATCTATCTATCTATCTATCTATCTATCTATCTATCTATCTATCTATCTATCTATCTATCTATCTATCTATCTATCTATCTATCTATCTATCTATCTATCTATCTATCTATCTATCTATCTATCTATCTATCTATCTATCTATCTATCTATCTATCTATCTATCTATCTATCTATCTATCTATCTATCTATCTATCTATCTATCTATCTATCTATCTATCTATCTATCTATCTATCTATCTATCTATCTATCTATCTATCTATCTATCTATCTATCTATCTATCTATCTATCTATCTATCTATCTATCTATCTATCTATCTATCTATCTATCTATCTATCTATCTATCTATCTATCTATCTATCTATCTATCTATCTATCTATCTATCTATCTATCTATCTATCTATCTATCTATCTATCTATCTATCTATCTATCTATCTATCTATCTATCTATCTATCTATCTATCTATCTATCTATCTATCTATCTATCTATCTATCTATCTATCTATCTATCTATCTATCTATCTATCTATCTATCTATCTATCTATCTATCTATCTATCTATCTATCTATCTATCTATCTATCTATCTATCTATCTATCTATCTATCTATCTATCTATCTATCTATCTATCTATCTATCTATCTATCTATCTATCTATCTATCTATCTATCTATCTATCTATCTATCTATCTATCTATCTATCTATCTATCTATCTATCTATCTATCTATCTATCTATCTATATATATCTAAACACAAAATATGTTCTACCAAAGAATATTCAAGAAGAATAAAGTTCATGTTTTGGAATGACCAAGTCAAAGTCCTGATCTGAATCCAATCCAGATGTTGTGGAAGGACCTGAAGCAGCAGTTAATGAGAGGAAGAGTCAGAGTCAGAGTCAGAGAGAATTTATTGTCATTTGCACCGCATGTAGTACATGTGTTGAAAACGAGATTATGTACACAGGGTCCCAGTTACATCCAACAACAAATGCAAGAGAAAAACAATAATAACATCTAGGATTAACTAAGAGAGACATCACATCAGCTAGTAATACACTAAGCCCTAATGTAGTAGAAAAACATCATTATAAACAGCAGCACGAACATGAGCAGATGGTCACAGATGAACGCAGCAACAAGAAACAGATCAGTATCAGTATGATGTGACATTTTGCAGTGTTTATTCTTATTATTTATTTATTCATGAGTCTGACAGCCTCAGGGTAGAAGCTGTTTCTCAGTCTAGTGGTTCTACATTTGATGCTCCTCAACCTCCGTCCCGAGGGGAGTGGT
>JBBPBX010056398.1:0-22779 GCA_038048925.1 Garcialebias charrua
TAGTGCAATGAACCAAAATACTTCTTTTATTCACTTATTTGTACATAGGTACAAAAATGGCTGCAGCTCTCTACTAGAACCCCAAGCTGGGAGTTGAAATGAGTTAACCCTCATATATGGTATATATATATATATCAATCACTGACACATATTAAGGAGAACTAAACAAAATGATGCACATGTAGATAAAGAATATTAAAATAAAATCATGCTAATAGCTAATGCATCATGCTAATGTGGCATGAGCCATAAAACTGTAGGTTGTGGAAATCGTAGCAGTAATTATTCAACTTGAATTCGACCTTACAAATGCATGTATGAATTGCTATTAGTCGTTCCACAAGAGAGGCCCCAGAGTCTAAGTTCTGGAAAGTGTTGTTGTGCCTCTACCTCAAGAGATGGCAATCAGTGAGCAATTAGTACAGTTCATTCATGATTTAATTTGTTTTGTTAGAGTGCGCTAAAATATAAAATTGATACCAAGGAAATGACATTAATGCAGACTGAGTTACCAAAGTCTTGAAATGTTCAAAATACTGTATGTGGCTTTATGTCAAATATTACAAAACTGTGTAATAAGAAATTAAATCTCATTAAAATCTGAATTGGCGACTAAATGTTATCAAATACAGTAACTCCCAAAAAAAGTTCTATTTTTTGCTTCCTGGAGTTCCCCATGTCAACCGCACCACACTATTCTGTTGCACAGCACGACCAGTAGATTAGGCCTTTGGGCAGAACTAGAGGTCACTGCGAGCCGTGTTACTCCAAAGAACATCCCATCTTTAATAAGAGCTCTCACGAGCACAGCGTGCGCACACAAATGCACCACTGTTCCCTTTTAATTCAATATGCAAATTAAAATTGCAGTTCATTTGCTGATGAAAGAGGATTCACGCTCAATTATATCTTAATGGTGCAGATATAACAGCATGCTCAGGCCAGCAGATTTTATTTTATTAGATTATTTTTTATTAGGTCAAATCTGTCTTAACTAACCTGAATTGATTGGAGTCAAACTGAACCGACCTGACCCAGAAAGCACAACTACCTACAGAGCAATTATCATATTGCCATTATGTCTCTGTGTTAGTGCAATACAGCTCAGAATTTTTACTTTTCAAACAGCATTGTTATAAAACTTATTTGGTAAGTTACAGAAAAGTTGAGGAAAATGTGTTTCTACAACCCTTTTGGGTCATTTAAATAAAGGAAGCTGATGAGTATATGCTGTTTTGGAAATACTTCTTATTGAACTGAAAATCCTGTTAAATTTTATATCAACACACAGGTCCCTGCAGTACATAAAATAGTTATGATTTTAAATGTGTCCCTATGACGGACTTGCGACTTGTCCTGGGTGTACCCTGCCACTCGCACAGTGATTGCTGGACATGGGCACCATTGACCCCCGTGACCCAAAATGGAAGGAGCGGGTAAAAGATAATTGATGGATGGATGGATTTTAAATGTTGAGACATTTAAAAAGGTTTAAATGCCCAAACAAAATATAAAAGAGGACATCTGTGCAGATTACGTTGGTAATGACTCAGCAGAGATTCTTTTAATCTATGCAGATTTTTATTTAGTTTATAAACATGCCATGGATGATTAAATGGAACATTATTTTTGGTAAAATAAACTTTTTGGTTTGAATTAGTTCCATCCATCCATCCATTATCTTTTACCCGCTTCTTCAATTTTGGGTCACGGGGGTCGCCGGTGCCCATGTCCAGCAATCACTGTGCGAGGGACGGGATACACCCTGGACGGGTCGCAAGTCCATCACGGAGACACATAGAGACAAACGAGACAAACAACCATTCTCTCTCACACATAGGAACAATTTAGATTTACCAATCAGCCTAACATGCATGTTTTTGTTCTGTGGGAGGAAACTGGAGTACCCAGAGAAAACCCCCGCATGCACAGAGAGAACATGTAAACTCCACCCAGAAAGGCCCACAGACCGGGATTTGAACCAGGGACCTGGGGCCTCATGTACAAAGACTTGCGTGGATTTCCTACTGAAAAGTGACGTACGGTCAAATCCAGAAAAGTGTGTACGCACAAAAAAATCCAGATGTATCAAACTGTGCGTACACCGGAATCCACGCACATTCCTTTTGTACATCACAATTAACGTGGAACTGAGCGCACGTGAGACACCTCCCCTGACACGCCTTCATTTACATATGTTAAACAGATGCAAATTACTTCCTGCATGTGTGAAGGACATGTTTGTTTGATCCCTGCGCGATCAGAAATGATTTCTAGATTCAGGAAAATAATGAATTTAATATAATATGAGTGAGGAAAATAATCCTAAGTAAGAATAGTAATAAAATGTGTTCATCACGCAAAGAACGAGTGATTGTGTGTCGGTATTAGTGTGTGCGCGCACCCTGCTTTGGTGCGCAACGGCTCATCCATTCATTCTGAGTGAAAATATTAACTTTGCGCACGAGTTTATTACCATAATTACTGTAAACACAGAGGAACTTAGATGTTTGGTAGATCTTTGTTTATTTAATAGATGATATGAAGAAACGGGTCTGTGCGTCTCAGTGGAGAGTTTTCATGACATGACGTGATGTTGGAGTCTCCAAACGCTGCGCGCGCCACAGCCTTGTGCGCAATCTGTTTGTCTGTGAAGCTATTACTCTCCTACAAGTTATATATGGTGTACTTTCACGTGTCATTTTGGAGAAATCTACAATAAACGCAGATTATGAATCACCTCCAGCTGCCGCACCGGTGAGGGTGCGCGCGCGCTCCAAAGCGCGACCACTCAGCCTTTGGAATCATATAGATGAGACCATTCTATTGGACATGAATCGGCTTTGTGTGGACTGGACTGGCACAGTCCAGATCGACCTGCCAGCTCCCTCAACAAAGCTCCTGTGGAACAGTTTGATCGCTGCTGCTTCTCATGTGCACGCGTGATGCACCTGTGTTGCTCCAGAGCGCAGCAGTGCCAAACTGAAAAATGATTGTTTCTGAGAACGGCTGATAAGCCATATCCTAGATCAGAAAATCATATCTGTTTATAAATAAATGCTCTGCGTGTTACACTCTTTATTATATCCTCCAGTAAGGCTGAATGAATCCGTTCCTGTTAAATTTATTTTTGGCACAACTTTGCGCGTCCTTTATTTACTGCGTAATGTGGATGTAATACTTGTTAATCGTGTGTTTGGTGGGAATATTAATCATTTTCACATCATGAACAGTTAATAATAATAATAATAATAATAATAATAATAATAATAATGAATTCAATTTATAACGCACTTTTCATTAATGGAAATCTCAAAGTGCTACAAGGTGCAACAGAATTAAATGTCAATAAAACAAATAATAAAACAATTAAAATCAACAACAGTATCAGCTATGATCAAAAGTAGAATCATGAGGAGTATAGTATGCTCGGTTGAAAAGAAAGGTCTTCAAGCCGCTCTTAAAGTCAACCACAGACTGTGGGGCTTCAGTTTCTCTGAATCACCTGTAAGTGTCGCCAAAGGAACAAGAACCACAGAAACGTGCGTACGCCAGCAGGGGAGCTGGCGTGGAAATGTACTTGGATGCGCACATATTCACGTTCAGTTCAGTTTTGATACATACGGGGTTTTGCGTGGATAGTGACGTAAGCAAGGTTTTTGTGCGCACGCACGGTTGATACATGAGGCCCCTGCTCACTGAGAGGCAGCAGCTCTACCAGTTGTGCGACCCTGCTGCAACAGTACTTTCTCCTATTGGAAGAATAGGTGAACATATTAAAGGGTCATTTGAGCCTTACAGGATCGCTGATGTTTACGGACCTGTGAAACTCTTAGACAATATACAGAAACTTTGAGGTGTTTTTCCTATGGTTGCATTTGTGCCACAGATAAAAATGTTGACATAAAGTACAACTACAGGTGATACATACCGGTAAGTATACAGTATACTATAACCCTCCCTTACTGTAGACTCAGTAAAGCCAAGCCATCACTGTTGAAGCCTTTTTTGTTTACTTTTGACTTTTAGTGACAATTTTTAAGAAATTTTACTTTACACAACCTTTTTTTTTAATGTTTCCCGTGTTTTTATTTTTAAACTGTTCCAACTATTGCATAAGTTGTAAATTTTCCATGCATAAACATATTCTGGACCACTCATTGTAGTCTGAATTAATCAAATCCATTGTTTACATCTGGATCACATGAAGTTTTTCCACCAAAACAGTTCCAGTGCATGATTAGGGTTAGTGCTAGAACCAGTCGTTACCTGGTTCTGTTATAAAGACAGCTGGAAGCAGATTGTTCAAGTGGATGACGAACCCACACTTCATGACCTGTTAGAACAGGATTGGACCTGTAGTGCTGTTTTCTATGTCCCTGAAAGCCTCAGGCTGAGACATTCTCCTACGCCCTCACCACACTATGCACCCGCCCTGTGCAGTCTTCTCAGATTGCATCAGGATGCCTTTGGGTACCAGGTTGCTACACCTTTGTTATGTTCACAAAACTAACCCATCACAATCACAGTGGTAGTCTAGACAATCCCAACAACTGAACCAGACCAGTGGATTATGGAAGATTTAGCCAAGACCCTTAAAAGATTGTCCACGTTCTGACTGATACAAGCGTCTTCATCCAGCGTGAAGGGAGCTGAAGCTCCTACTTTCAAGATGCCTTCTCAAGTATGAAGTACAATCAACTGTGGTCCTTTAAATGACACACAAACACACTCACACACACACACACACACACACAGTAAAACTATTACAATGAGAAACATTAAGAAAGACAAAATAGTTTGTTCAGTCAGAAATGATGACAGTGTTAAAACTGATGGTTTACAACTTAGTGTGGGTATAAAGTTTGTTGAGTCTGACTCCATGTTTTTTCTTATCGGAACCACTAAAACCCGATCAACTCTCACATTGTTTAGCCTACATAACCTGGAAGTGTTTGCCAAAATGTCCGAACACAGCAGTCAGCCAGATTCATTTTCCCCCTGTGTTTGTCATTGCCCTCTCCCAAAAGGTGAAAATAACAAATGCAGGTGAGCAAGATGGCTGCCAAAGCCAGTTACACTGGAAAATACAAAAATGGGTGTCTCAGTCAATAAGATATTGGCCTAATATTTTATGTGGTATCTGAGACAGACCCCTACACAAATTCTGAGTGCTAACAAATTCAACACAATCTTTATTTAAAATGTTACAATTGTTTTCAGTCAGCTCTGTTAGCAAAATATTTCATGACCCTCCAGATGGAGTTTAGTAAGATTTTCAGGAAGCAATCGTTGAATGAACATCTACAACTCTTTGTCTTTTAGGAGCAAACCTAAGTCAAAATGACCAACAGAATCAACTTACTTTAAAAAATAATAATAATTCGGCTAATGTTTGGTGCTGTAGTAGCCAAAAAATATTCATAATGATGCAAGTGATAATCGTTGAGCAGGAGCATCGCTTAAAACTTTTGCATTAACTGTTGCGTTCAACTCTGTCTGTTAGCAAAATATGTCATGAACCAGTTAATGAAAATCTCAGTGAGTAATTATTGATTGTACATCCTTAGTAAGATTTTGATATGATTCAGTTAATGGTTCCACAGCCAACAAAAATTTCTCAACACAAAGGCTCTAACTCCATCGTTTTTACATATTTTAAAGTAAAGTTTGATGTGGTAGTAGCTGAGAGTCATCCTTAAAATACAGGTGCTGGTCATAAAATTAGAATATTGTGAAAAGTTGATTTATTTCATTAATTCCATTCAAAATGTGAAACTTGTATATTCATTCATTACACAGAGACTGATATATTTCAAATGTTTTTTTTTTCTTTTAATGCTGATGATTATAACTGACAACTAACGAAAACCCCAAATTCAGTATCCCAAAAAATTAGAATTTTGTGAAAAGGTTCAAAATTGAAGACACCTGCTGCCACACACTCATCAGCTAATTAACTCAAAACACCTGCAAAGGCCTTTAAATGGTCTCGGTCTAGTTCTGTAGGCTACATAATCATGGAGAAGACAGCTGACTTGACAGGTGTCCAAAAGACAACCATTGACACCTTGCACAAGGAGGGCAAGACATAAAAGGTCATTGCTAAAGAGGCTATAGCTGTTCACAGAGCTCTGTGTCCAAGCACATTAACAGAGAGGTGAAGGGAAGGAAAAGATGTGGTAGATAAAAGTGTACAAGCAACAGGGATAACTGCACCCTGGAGAGGATGGTGAAACAAAACCCATTCCAAAATGTGGGGGAAATTCACAAAAAGTGGACTGGAGCTTGAGTCAGTGCTTCAAGAACCACCACGCACAGACGCATGTAAGACATAGGTTTCAGCTTTCGCATTCCTTGTGTCAAGTCACTCTTGAACAAGAGACAGTGTCAGAAGCATATCACCTGGGCTAAAGACAAAAAGGACTGGACTGTTGCTGAGTGGTCCAAAGTTATGTTCTCTAATGAAAGTAAATGTTGCATTTCCTTTGGAAATCCAGGTCCCAGAGTTGAGGAAGAGAGGAGAGGCACATAATCTACATTGCTTAAAGTCTAGTGTCAAGTTTCCATAGTCAGTGAGGGTTTGGGATGCCATGTCATCTGCTGGTGTTGGTCCAGTGTTTTCTGAGGTCCAAGGTCCATGCAGCCATCTACTAGGAAGTTTTAAAGCCCTTCAAGCTTACTGTTGTTGACCAACTTTATGGAGATGCGGATTGTGTTTTCCAACAGGGCTTGGCACCTGCACACAGTGCCAAAGCTACCAGTACCATGGTTTAAAGCTGCAGTCTGTAGTTTTTGGAACATGCTGGAACTTAGAACAATTTTGAACAGAGACACGTTTCTGGTCCCTCCCCCTCAGAGCCATATATGGCTCTGCTCCCCCTTGCTCTCGCTGAACTTCAGCTCAGCCTCCTTAGCTCCGCCTCCACTGCATGTCCTGTCGCAGCCGCTGCGATATTCTGTGTTTATATGTTAATAAAACGTTCTAAAAAATAAAATAAAAACATGGAGCGCTGGTCCAGCACACCAGAACACCAGGAAATCTGCAGAGCCTCGCGCAGCCACGTTGAACCCGAGTTTAATTCGCTCGTGACAAATTCATTCATTTCCTCATCATTTCAGTCATGGAGTCAGCGGAGGAGGAAGCGATCACTTGACTTTTGGCAAAAAAACAAAGAAAAGTCCAGATCAGGGATGAAGAAGGGGAATTTAATACATTTGTGTCACATACAAAACAGTTCTGCATCGCTTTGCAGAATGTGCGCGGCCGCTGGGGCTGGGACAAGCGGGGGCGTGGGTTAGGGGAGTGAGAAGCTCTGTTTTTATTGGCTGGTTAAAAACTCTGTTTTTATTGGCTGGTTAACGGCGAGTCACTGTGGGTTTTTAGAAATGCTTTTAGAGAAGCAAGGGGACTATAGTTTTTTCAGAGATTACTTGTCTAACATCAATCTGTCAGGAGATAGTGACAGAGTGAAGAAATATGTTAAATATATATGTTTTAGAAAACTTACATTCTGCAGCTTTAAGGACCATTGTATCCCTGTTCTTAATTGGCCAGCAAACTCGCCTGACCTTAACCCCATAGGCATCTATGGCATATTGGGAAGAGGATTTTTATTATTATTATTAGCCCTTTATTCATACAGATTTGTTTCCAATGAACCTCAAAGAAATTTACAAGAAAGATCTGTTACATACAACATTCAGGTAGATGAGAAAAAGAGAACACAAGGACGGAGAAAGCCAAAAAAAAATCATGTCTCACACCATTTCCTGTCCGGGAAACAGTATAAAAGATGCAAAAAAAGACCTTGAACACAAAGCTGCAACATACGACATCATAATACATTTTGTTGACAAAGCCGTGAGTTATCCTTAAGCACTCCAGAAAGTTTCAAAGTTCTGATAAGATGGTATAGGGTCTATCAGTATCATCATTCTAATAAGGCCACAAATGTCCTCGGGGGGCAGGCAAAGCTTCTAGTTTACATATCCTCCAGAAGCAATTTGAGATAAGTTGGCCTGTCCAAGGCCAGCGGGGAGGCCAAATTCAGATAAACGACAATTGTTTGGGCCGCTAGACTGTTTTTTGTCTGCCTTCAAGTTCTGCTGGTACACTCAATGGTGAATCCAAACAGCTGGATTTGTGGACATTTCTCCTGGTCTGTGCTCGATTTAGCATTCTCTAAGATTGAATCCTTTGTGCTGGCGAGTTCCAAGAGCCACAAGTGGTCTACGATTCCCAGAATCTTGTCCAGCTTGCGGTTGAGCTTGGTAAGCATTTGAGTTTGAGAGCTCAAGGCACAGATTAATCCTTCTCATAAGGCTAGCAGTTTTACCATGGCCGAAACTGCTGCCAACGTCTTTCTACTTTGTCGATATCCAAGGTATCCGCTGATTCCAAAAAGCGGAAACCTTGTTATCATAAATCCAATAATGTATACATCTTCTACATCCTCCACAGACAGCACATATAGGCACACCATCTTCCATTTACTCCACAAATCAATGACATACCCAGCTGCATGGGTTCATTCAGGGCATGGGGGCTCTCCAGCACCCCGTCGTCTGGTGAGGGAAAAAATCTATTGCGTTGAGGGACCAGCTGACCTTAGTCATAATAATTTTCAAACCAGAAGATGTGTAAAGAGAGGCACTGAGGTTGACAGGACAAGAGAGCAAAAAAGCAGGAGGGAGGGTAAGAGCAACAGTCTTTGTCAAAGGCGAAAGAGAAAAGGAAGACGTGATACGCCAGATCCAGCATTTTAGAAGAGCTGAAGGCCAGAACCAAAGCAACTTGGGCTCTCATAACACCTGAGCAGTGCCACAGACTGATTGACTCAATGCCACACAACATTGCTGCTGTAATCCAGGCAAATGGAGCCCCAACTAAGTATTGAAGGTAGATGTCATTAAAGTTCTGCCTGATCCCAAAACTATCATGTTTATCTGACATTCGGCTTCCCAACTGGCCTTGACAGGTCGTCTTATCTCAACATGCCTGTAGAAGTTTTGTAAACCTGACACTCTCACCCTCCCAAACCTTCTGCTGAGGAATTCCACTGACTTTTCAGAGGAGCCCAGCTGAATAAACATTCTGTCATCATTTCAGGACTCTGGATTCGCCTCTGGCCGTCCTCAGCAGACACCCCCCCGAGTGTGCACAGATTTATTTATTTAATTTTTATTTATTTCATTTTGAACAGTTAATTTTTTAAAACAATACCAAAGACAAATAAAAATGTAAATATTTCCACCAAAATAATCTGGAAACAAAACAAAAATGTTCAAAAAAGGAACAGGAAGAAGCAATGGCTTATCTTGTCCTGTCCCTAAACTTACATACACATTCTGAACCAAACCAGATTTGTACAAATAATTAAGAACACAAAAAAAACACAAAGTGTGGACCAAAAAAAATGTAGGCAGAAGCACAAGCTTATTACACCTTCACTTTGTTATACATCAAAATCAAAGCAGCCGAATATTATCCTGTATATTTGTTTTTTCCAATTATATCAACGAATTCCAGCTAAACAAGCTCATTAAAAAAACACAAAAAAGGAAAAGCAGAAAAAAGAAAGAAAAAAACACTCAAGTCCTATTATATTTGTTTAGTAAATTATTTGTATATGTTTTTTTATTTAAAGATTGAAAAACACAGTTGAAACTCCTTACTACAACTATTCCACACCTTAGTCCCTCTAACTGAAGTACAGTTGTTTTTAATATTTGTCCTAACCTTTGGTTTTTAAAATAAACCCTTCTCTCATAAATCGTAGTTTATCATGAGTTTTAAATTATTTTTTATTTTCTTGTTACTAAATATTACAAATTTTGTTTCATCATAATTAATGATAATTTATTTTTGTCACACCACACAGATCTCTACAGATGGAACTACTGTATATGAACTGAGTGTTTTTATCTGAACTCTACAGTGCCTCTCCAGGCTGGCTGCTCAAACGCCTTTGAGTACTCCACCCCCACCCCGCTGCCCCCTCTCTGCATAATGTTGGCATCATTATGTGCTTGTGTGTGAGATTTTTTTTCATTACCACATTTTTGACCTTCAAGCAGAGGTAAAAAATGTGTTGGGAATTTTTTTGTCTCCAAACCCAATGTGTCATTTTTCACCTCTTTTATTGTCTGTCCAACAGAGCTCACTTGTAAATGAGTCTTCGAGGCTCAATGTGACTTATCTGTTTACAGGTAGTCCCCGACTTACGAGCGAGTTCCGTTACAACGAGTTGCTCGTAACACGGAAATCTCGTAATTCGGAACGGCCGCCACGTGTCTCGTAAGTCCGGAATTTCGCTCGTAAGTTGGAACGGTTTTGCTAGCGCGACTACAAACACTCGTTTTTCATCGAAAAACTGCTTACGAGTGCATAAAAATGATCGGAAACGTGTGTCCACATGTTTAGCTAACGAACTGTGGTGAAAAAACACAGAAAAACTCGGTATTTTTTGCGTTTTTTCCAAAAATTCGCCAGCTCGTAAGTCCGGAACCTCGTAGGTCAGAGCGCTCGTAAGTCGGGGACTACCTGTAAATAAAAGTTGAATGAATTGAGTGCTGTACATGCTCATACTTTTCATGTTCATACTTTTCAGTTGGCTAACATTTCTAAAAATCCTTTTTTTTATTGGTCTTAAGTAATATTCTTTTTTTTTTTTTTTGAGATACTGAATTTGGGGTTTTCATTAGTTGTCAGTTACTGTATAATCATCGACATTAAAAGAAATAAACATTTGAAATATATCAGTCTGTGTGGATTAATATAATATACTTTGTACAAGTTTAACTTTTTGAATGGAATTACTGAAATAAATTAACTTTTTCATGTTATTCTACAAATAACCAGCACCTGTACACTCTAATGCTGGGTTCCCACCGAACGCGTCAAAACGCTCCCAACGCACCGTGTTTGCTGCTTGTCAACAGATGTCTGTTCACATCGAACGTGTCTGCAGACGCGCAGTGGGAGCAGCGTCTGGCTCCCTTCCCAGTCAGATTTGTTTTGTTTTCTGTACACTGGGCAGATGAAATCAGCTGTACGTGAGCCTCGTTACTACTTGAGTGGGTTTTCTACGAGCCGAACTGCAGCTCCGAAGGTCTTTGTTGAGATTAAATGTTTTTTTATGTTTGGGGTGATCGTACGCTCGAGCAGACAGCGGCAACTGTAAAAATGCCAAGTTTCTTACCGGAGGCTGGTTTCTTCATGGAGGCTCGTTGGGTAAGTTTAAAAAGTCCAAAAACAGTCCCGTCATTGTTGCGTCATCACATAGCAGAGGCTCTCCCGATTGGTTGCTGCGACGCGTCGAGCAGCCAAAGTTCAAATGAATGAACTTTGGCTGCTCGACGCGTCGTCTGCTTTGGACGCGCGCGTGCGTGGGAAAGAACTGCCGCACGTTGCCACGCTGCTTGAACTGGTCAAGACGCACCGCCCCTGGCCGCGTCGCCCCTGGCCACGCCTCCACATAGACTTTGCATGTAAAGTGGCTGCTTCGGCGGCGCGAAACGCGTTCGGTGGGAACCCAGCATAATACTTTGTACCAATACTAATACTAATAATAATAGATTGCATGTTGAAGTATTTTTATAGATGTCATTTTTGCCAAGTTTGACTTAGATCTTATAGTAGAATTTGAATTCCAGAGGCCGAAGACTCACAGACTCAGTGTAAGGATGGTACCCTCTAATGGACCTTCCTTGTCTGTTCTCCTTTTTTCTCTTGTTGATCATCCCCAATCTGTTTCGTCCTTGTCTCATGCCCAGGTGTTTGTAATCTGTCTTGTCTTGTCTGTGTGTATATAAGCCTTGGTCTGTGTCTTAGTCCTCATCGGTGCATCGTTGGGTATCCTCCTGTGTCATTTGCGTCTCTGATTATGTAAGTGTTTTTGCTGCCTTGTCAGCCATTTATTTTTATTATTAAAGTGTTTATTTTTAGATTACTTCTTGGCCTCTGTAATTCTGTCTGCGTATGGGTTTATTCCTGTACAGCTCTGCCTGAAATCCTGACAGTATGCACCGACCAAAACCACAACCCAGCAGACAGAATTCCTTGCTCATCTGTTCTCTTGAGCCATCGCAGATGGAGGAGACCATGTTTCGGTGCTGCGGTTTCCAGATCCGACCCATGCCGGCACAAGAAAACTTCAGCTAGGAGGTGGAGATTCTGCCTTCTCCCCTCCTGGTCCTGGAGGAAGAGAGAAGGTCCCAGCTCCGGATGGGCTGCCTGACCCGCAAGTCCGTTCCCTCATACCCCGCTCCATGCGGCTATTCAGGGTGGACATCGGGAGAGGACGCAGAAATGGAGGACAAGCTCTGCTCCATTCCTGTCCCTCCTCCTCATGTCGTTGCCGGAGCGGAAGAAAACATAACCGGAAGCATCCACGGAGGGTCCTCGGTCCGCCGACGCCACAACGTCCACCGTGGGTTCCCAGTTCAACTATGCCACAAGGTCTCCTCTGATGGGTTCCATGTCTCCAGAAGCCCCTCAACTCTCCTCATCGCCTGCTGCAGGGGCTCCTTAGTTCTTCTCATCGCCAGCTACAGAGGCCCATCCATCCTCCTCGTCACCCGCTGCAGAGGCTCCTCAGTGCTCCTCATCGCCTGCTGCAGAGGCTCCTCAGTGCTCCTTGTCGCCTGCTACAGAGGCTTTTCCATGCTTCATGCTGCCTGCTGCAGTGGCTCCCCAGTGCTTCTCGTTACTTGCTGTAGAGACTCCTCGACCCTCCATGCCAGCAGCTCCCCTGTGGTCCTTACAACCACTGTCTTCATGTCTCTAAGTTCTAAGTCATCTGCTACGGAGGCTCCTCGGCTCCCCACGTCGTCTGCGGGTTCCACGTTACCTGATGCAGAAGCTTCTCAGCTCCCCGCATCACCTGGTACAGAGGCTCCTCGGCTCTCTGCGTCGCCTGGTGCAGAGTCTCCTCGGCTCCCTGCTTCACCTGGTACAAAGGCTCTTCGGCTCTCCACGTTGCCTGCTATGGAGACTCCCCTGCTCCTTGCGTCATCTGCTACAATCTCCAGGTTGCCTGCTACGGCCCACGTAGTCCTTGAACTGTCTCTTCGTGCTGGACGGCCTCCCGGCCACCCTCTTGAATTTGCTCCTCATATTGGATGGCCTCCTGGCCATCCCCCTGAACTCGCTCCTCATGTTTTATGGCCTCCCGGCTGCCACGTTGAGCTGAATCCTCATGCTGGATGGCCTCTTGGCCACCCTCTAAGCTGACTCCTGGAGCTGGATGGCCTCACGGCTGCCCCTCTGAACTCGCTCTTTGTGCTAGACGGCTGGGAACTAACTCCTCGTGTTGGACGGCCTCCCAACCGTCCCCTTCAACTCGCTCCTTGTGTTGGACGGCCTCCCGGCCATCTCCCTGAACTTGCTCCTCGTTCTGGACGGCCTCCTGGGCACCCCCCTTAAACTAACTCCTCGTGTTGGACGGCCTCCCGGCCGCCCCCTTCAACTCGCTCCTCGTGTTGGCTGGTCTCCCGGCCACCTCCCTGAACTCGCTCTTCGTTCTGGATGGTCTCCCGGCTGCCCCCCCTTGAACTGACTCCTCGTGCTGAACGGCCTCCCGGCATCCCCCCTGAACTCGCTCCTCGTGTTAGACAACTTCCCGTCCGCCCCCTAAACTTGCTCCTCGTGCTAGACAACCTCCTGTCCGCTCCCTTGAACTCGCTCCTCGTGTTGGATGGCCTCCCGGCCGTCTCCCTGAACTCACTTCTCAAGCTGGACGGCCTCCAGACCGCCTTCCCGAACTAGCTCTTCGTGCTGGACGGCCTCCAGGCCGTCACTTGAACTGTTTCCTCATGCTGGAGGGCCTCCAGGCCGCCCCCTTGAACTGTCTCCTCGTGCTAGACTGCCTCCCGGCCGTCGTCCTGAACTGGTTCTTCATGCTGGACGGTCTCCCGGCCACCTCCCACCCCCCTTGAACTTTTGATATTTTCTTAGGTTTAGTCTTTGTGTTTAGTTCCCAGTTTTTCTTAGGTTTAGTCTTTGTGTTTAGTTTCCACAGTTTTTCTTAGGTTTAGTCTTTGTGTTTAGTTCCCACAGTTTAGCCTTTGTGTTAAGTTGTGTTTACTCCCGGGCTTCATCCTACCGGTTTTTGTTTTTTTGCCCTTGTGTTTTCCTTGTGTCCTTTTGTCTTCCTTGTGCCCTCCATCCTTGCAGTTCCTCCTTCCGCCCGCCCTAGGTTTTTGGGGGAAGTTTCTGGGGATGCCAGGGGGCGTCTTTTGAAGGGGGAGGGTACTGTAAGGATTGTGCCCTCTGCTGGGCCTTCCTTGTCTGTTCTCCTTTTTGTCTCTTGTTAATCATCCCCGATCTGTTCATCTGTCTCAAGCCCAGGTGTTTGTAAGCTGTCTCGTCTTGTCTGTATGTATGCCCTGGTCTGTGTCTTAGTCCTTGTCAGTGCATTGTTGGGTATCCTCCGGTGTCATTTGCGTCTCTGATTATGTAAGTGTTTTTTGCTGCCTTGTCAGTCGTTTATTTTTATTATTAAAGTGTTTATTTTTATATTACTTACTGGCCACCGCAATTCGGTCTGTATATGGGTTTATTCCTGTTCAGCTCTGCCTGAAATCCTGACACTCAGTAAGTGTGTTTACTGGTGGTGTCAACGGGGAAAAATTGGGCCGGAGGATCTGTACGGTAAGAGGAAAAGTGAGTATCTGATTTTTAAAATAGACTAAACGGGTGGTTAGACAGAAGGTAATGACTCTTTTTGTTTATAGTTTCTTCACAGGTCCTTCAAAAGCTTATTGCAGGTCGAGAGGAGTAGAGGTATTCAGGGAGGATGCAAAAAAACAACACTGGTGGTGGCACTGGTGATTCGAGGCATCAGAGATGTTTATCACAAGGTACTGCAAAAACACGAAGGAGTTGATAGTTAATGTTGAGGTCACAAAGATATTCTATGGCTTGAGACTGAAAATCACCCAGGCCCAGATAGAGAGATGTTGCACGTCCTCTGCTTGAGTCCAGTCCCCTCTCATCAGGTCCTCAGCTTCAGCTGGTAGATGAGCACACCTGTGTTTCATGAGCAGGAACTGAAATCATCACGATATGTTTGATCAAAACAGTTGCAACTCCATCACATGTCAACAAAAGACAACCTCAGTCTAAAACTGTGGCATGAAAGGTGGCGGTCGATAAGCATCCCATCCAGGAATTCCAAGCCTTTAATCCCAAACTGTTTTCACACTCACTAGGGCCCAAATCTGTTTTTTCTTTTATGCAAACACACACAGAGAAGGGAAACAAAAGATCAAAATTCTGGAAACATGGCTTGACCCTCTTCAATAGACCTTTTACCAGTTGACGTCATCGCGCATGCGCACTCGCATTTTTCCAGAATTTTCCGGAAGCACGGGTACGCTGTCGTTACTGGCAACGGTCGCGATGGAGAAATAAGACTTTTATTGTGTTTATAATTGTTCCAGGCAACTTCAACGAGTAAAAGAAGAAGGTGAGACTTGTTCGTTTTACAACGTCCCTCTGGGAAAGTCGAGTAGAGCGACTAAAAGAAGGAAGATGTGGAGCAAACCCGTACCACCGCCGGCCGGTGACCGGTACAGGCAGGATTTCACCCCGGCACGAAGCATCAACGTGTGTGCGTTTTTTATCTGGCATGGACATTAATGATCCAAGCTCCGTGGATTACGTTCCTACATTACATCTTGGATATGGGAAACAGACAGGGCGGAGAACGATCTCCCGCAGCGGAATGCTACTGGACAGCTGCTAAGCTAGCAGCAGCTAGCTAGTTCGACGAGACCGCGTTGTTCTTCGGTCTCCGCTGCGTGTGTGGGGTTTCTGCCTGTTTCGACCTGCGACATGCAAGGAGATTCTTCCTTCGGCCCCACTGAAGAGCAGGTGAGTGGAATGTCAAAACGTTTGATAAGCCAACCGTTAACCGAATCTTCTAAAATCATTAAGCTACCAGTAAATGCATGATTTTTTGAGCCGGGACTTAGGTGCAGGCAGCCCCGCGCGCACGGTTCATCTGTAGCCAGGACTTAGTGGCTCCTAGCTGGGTCCAGCCGGTTCTGGACCTCCAGGGCGCACTGGATCAGGTGTAGCCGGGACTTAGTGGCTCCTGGCTGGGTGAAGGTGCAGGCCAGGCAGCCCCGCGCGCACGGTTCATCTGTAGCCAAAAAAGCAACCCTGTCTAAGACAATGTGTATGGGCGTGCGGTTTCCTCCTCTCGTGTCCGCGGCACAATGTTCAGGCATTTTGACCAGCGGTTGTTCACTATTTTAAGAAAACAAGCTTCTAAATTACAACTCGCTATCATTACGAAGCTCATCGACCCCTTGCTTAGCCCCTGAATCCGGTTAGGGCTTTTTGCCGTCCAATCAGAACGCTCGTTTCAGGCGAGCTGTGCGTGATGACGTCAACTGGTAAAAGGTCTATTGTAGTACAGTATAGATTTCGAGGAGATAACAACACTGCGCTGGAAGCTGGGGAGGCGTGTGGAAGGGCTGCCTCTGAAATGTTAAGTAGCACAGAAACACTTAAAACACAGACTCCTCTTCCTCAGCGGCTCTCTACTGAACACACACACACACATGCATACACAACGTGTGGCCTCCTGCAGCAGTTTGTCAGTCTTTGTTTACTCTCCATCAGCCATAAACTGCTCAATGATGACTGGGCGCACAGAGCCCCCGCGTCAATACCTTTATGTTCGAGGGTGTGCGGTTCGGGCTGGGGTTGTTTGGGGCAGAAGAAGGGATCCCACCATGGACCCCCTTTTCTCCCCAAAACTAGATATGCGTAGAATAGTGGGGGTTAACAGCGTAGAAACACAGGTAGTGTTCAGCAGCAGGCGGATGCTGCATTGCGCTCCTCCTGAGCAGGTCGGTCCGCCGAGGGACAACATCCATGCAGCGTGTAGGAGGAAGATGCTGCTGCTGACAAAGAAACAACACTGAATACAAATGATTCTTTTCATGCTGTCTTTCTTTTAGCCAAAGAGGAAGAAAACCGTGTGGATGAGCAAACAGAATTATACAGCAAGTCGTTTTTTAAAGCATTTTCTCACACTTTTCATGACTTTTTGGTGATAGTAAGCCATAAAAAAACAGAAAATGACTTGTTTCAGAGGCGAAGCAAAGCTTTTTAGTTTTTTGTTTGTTTGTTTGTTTAGTTTTTTTGCCCTGGTCTAAAAAAAACAGCTGCAGCAGCAGAAATGGGACCGAGCTGGACCGGATCACTCTTTTCTTCCTGTTCCTTGTTGTCCTCCATGAATATGGGAATAAAGATGTTTTCCCACCAGGAGCTGTCAGCAGCCGGGACAGCAAGCCATTTAATCTTCCTATGACAGAGGAGAGGGGGTGAGGTTTGTCCCCCCTGACACACACACACACACACACACACACACACACACATACACAGAGCGACCCAACACCGCCTCTGCTGCCTCTCCTGTTCCAGCTCAGCGATCGAATTACGTGTCCGGAGGAGAATGTTGCAGCAGGGAGGAGAGAGAGAGACTGCAGCATCGCTGGAGACCGGAGGCAGCAGCAGCAGTCCCGAGCAGTGCAGGTGAGAGGGGAGGGGGAAAAAAGAGGAGGAGGAGGAGGAAGGAGGAGGTATGTTCATTGCTGGAGTGAATGCGGGACTCCTACAGCAAAAAGACGCATCTTCAGTGCAAGCTCTCATCCTCCTCCGGATCCGGACCGCGTGGGGATTTTTTTTACTCCAAAACTGATCAAACCACAGGACAGGCTGCACTTTTTCTCCTCTACGAGAGCAGATTGAAGGAGAAACTTGCTCCGAGAGCCGCTCTCACAACTTGCGTAAAGGAATCTGGCTGCCTGGCACGTTGCTCCAATGCGGGGAAAAGGAGCTGCAGCTGCGTGAGGAGGTAAGAGGAGTCACTAACAGATATTTACTCACAATTCTTGGATCTGGTTTCAGATTTATTCATCTCATCTGTTTCTCCATCCGGAAAAAAAAAAAAAACCTAAACATCTCCTTTTCTCTTTCTCTCTCCGTGCGTGTGTGTCTCCTGTTTCTTTTGTGTAGTAGTGGTGGTGCATTGCAGTTTCTAAGTGGTGGGGAAAAAAAGAGAACAGCCACTGACTGTCCCACGTGTGACTGGAATGAGGATAACTTACAAATGATGAACTGATCGGAAGAAGACAGCAGGAGTGGAGATGAATCCAAAGGCTGATGATGGAGGGATGTGCTATTAAAACACAATGTGTTTTTATGACTTGGTTAGGCTAAAGCGGGATTGTCTCTTTAGAAGTTGATAAGTGTAGGAGGAGAATTTAAAACAGAGGATCTGATGAAGTGAACAACAGAGAGCGCAGGAGCTTTCCCTCGGACCTGAGTCCACAGAGAACCATAGAGAAGGTATCAGGCAGGATCAATCAAACACCCACGCTGCGTGCGCTGCACCAGCCCACTAAACACCAATAAACAAGAGGCACAACTGGGGGGCGTGGGGGGCAGCCAGAGACAGATCAGAGAGAGGGCAACAGAAGGGAGCCAGCCATGCCGAGGCTTCTTGGTGCAGTGCACTCCTCCAGCCTCCTGGTCCCCTTCATCCTCCTCCTCCCCCTGCTGCAGCTGCTGACTCAGCTACCAGGCGCAGACTCGGCTCTCCGGTACCGAGTGGCGGAGGAGGGACCCCCAGATGTGAAGATCGGCAACGTGGCCACAGACCTGGGCCTCACGGCAGGCACGGGCAGCGGGGACGTCACCTTCGCCCTGGAGAGTGGCTCAGAGTACTTCAAGATTGACAACGTGACGGGGGAGCTGACCACAGGCCCGCGGCGCATCGACAGGGAGAAGCTGACTCAGTGCCAGATGATCTTTGATGAGAACGAGTGCTTCCTGGACTTTGAAGTGTCAGTGATCGGACCTCTGCAGAGCTGGGTGGACCTGTTCGAGGGCCGCGTTGTCATCACAGACATCAATGACAACACACCCTCCTTCCCCTCACCTGTCCTGCAGCTGTCAGTTGAGGAGAACCGTCCAATAGGAACTCTGTACCTGCTCCCTACAGCCACTGACAGGGACTTTGGAAGGAATGGCATTGACCGCTACGAGCTCATCCAGGAAAATAATGGAGTTGGGTCAAGTTCAACAAGACGCACAACAGGAGGAAACCCCATTAGCAGAGTGGATGGACTTGACCGGAGGGGCAGAAGTGGAGATAATGGAGGAGGAGCCAGCAGGAGCAGTGTGTTTGAGCTGCAAGTGGCAGATATACCGGATGGTGAGAAGCAGCCACAGCTTATTGTGAAAGGAACGCTGGACAGGGAGCAGAAAGACTCATATGAGCTGGTCCTCAGGGTTCGAGATGGGGGAAGTCCTCCACGCTCCTCCCAAGCTCTGCTTCGTGTGTCCATTACTGATGTAAATGACAACAGTCCACAGTTTGAAAGGTCAACATATGAGGCCGAAATGACAGAGAACGCTCCTCCGGGTACACCTGTCCTTCAGGTCAGAGCCTCAGATTGGGACATTGGAGTCAATGGGCAGGTGGAATATGTCTTCGGAGCTGCCACTGAGAATGTCAGGCGACTCCTGCGGCTTGACGAAGCAACTGGTTGGCTAAGTGTTCTTCACAGGATTGACAGGGAAGAAGTGGCCCAGCTGAAGTTCACAGTGATGGCTAGAGACCGGGGTCAGCCTCCCCGCACTGACCGCACTACAGTGGTTCTGGCTGTCCGGGACGAGAATGACAACGTCCCAGTTGTAGAGATCAGAAAGATTGGACGGATCCTCGTTCGAGATGGGGCAGCATTGGTGCCGGAAAATGTTCTGGTGGACACACCTGTGGCTCTGGTTCAGGTGTCGGACAGAGACCAGGGAGAGAATGGAGCAGTGACTTGCACAGTTGTAGGAGATGTTCCATTCACCCTGAAGCCAGCTGGGGAAACAGTACTCCCACCCCTACCAGCAGATGAAGCCTTCGACAGGTAAGCCTAACTAAAGCGTCACAGTAAGTATCACCACTGCTCAGTCACAAATCAAGGTCTCATGATTTTAGCCTCTTATTTTAGCTTTTATTATTATTATTATTTAGCTTTTATTTTAGATTTTAGCCTATAGTTAATCAATTAATCTGAATTAAATACTCCAAAATACATATATTTTGGGGTTGGATTAAATTACACATAAACATGTTTTATAAATTCAGATCTTTGTTTAAAACTGTAGATTTTATTTTTCAAGGGCACCTAAAACAGTGTGTAGTGTTAAGTATCTGAGAAGGAATTATGCATTTTAGTTTTAAATGATGGACTACTGTACCTGAGGGTGGATAAAAATATAATTTAAACCCATATATTGGGGATCTAACAATTGTATATGTGCCTTTAAGCACCTGATTTAAATTTGCCAAAGAACATAAATAATCATTTCAGAAAAATCCCATAAGGGTTAGACATGATTTAATTTACATTTTGCTGAGCAGAGTGTTTTACAGTAGTTTACAGTGTATGCAGCAGTAACTGAGTTATTTAAAGTCTACCAGTAATCTCATGAATATTTCGAAAGAGCCTAACCCGTCTTTCCGTATTTACCCATGTATGCATTTCATATGTTTTTTTAGGTAGTTCATTTAATTTATAGGTAAACATAATGTATCAGCTATGTAAACTTTATAACCCTTTATTTTCTATGGGGAAGCAGTTTTCATAAAAGTACTTTCCCCCGTTTCTTTTCTACTTTAAACATAAAGTGCCTCAAGTGTTCTTGCATTGAAATTTAATTTAAGCTTAGTTCAAGCAGTGTCACTCATCGACAGGGGCTCAGAATAGTTAGGCTGTCATGTGATCTGTAAACTTTTAGTACAAATCAATTCACCTGAAGGGTTTTACATGCTTCTAATAAAATTTCAGTCCCACTGACTCCAAAAGTCAAAGCTCCTCATTCATATTTAAGAACATCACCTAAGGCCATTGAATTCAGGGAGTGGAAGTCAATGCTCACTGCTATCACATCCACAGTGACCTGTGTAATGAGACTTGTGAGGAATGTAAGGCTTTCCTTGACTAAATAACTTCAATGATGCTATTATTGTTTAAGGGCTTTACCAAATCAATAAGTTGATTTCATTCAAATGTCACTGTTTTCCACTATCATTGTCTCTGTAGATTAGAGCAATAATAGAAAAACATTTAATGAGTATTAAAATGAGACATTTTAGAGAGAAAACTATATATTTAGTAATTCAGTTATTGATTGACAGTGGAGCAATTGCCTCAGTGGCAATTTATTAAAGTGGTAGTAAATTTACAAGAAAAAACACTGTTTAAAGCTTCATTTTTCTGGCCCTGCATTGTTTATGATTAGCTTTTTAAAGTAACTACTTATCTGACCAGCAGTTATGTAGGCATTTTTTTTCCCATTATATGAACAAAGTTGGAGTTTTTAAGAGAATTTGAGAAAGCCATTTTGTGTTGTTTGAATGTTTAAAATACCAATGAATAATGTATCATGTAATTTAGGAAATTCCACCAAGTGCAACTCAACACCTAATGTGTTTTTATTTCTTACAAACCACCATAAAAATGTTCTTCTATTTTCTTAAAGTAATTTTTTTGTGTTTGTTTCTACAGGAACAAGAAAAAATACTTCTTGCATACCTCAGCCTTGCTGGACTATGAAGCCACAAAAGAGTACAGTGTAACAATTGTAGCGGTAGATTCTGGCAGCCCCAGTTTATCAAGCAATAGCTCACTGATGGTTCGAGTGGTCGACATCAATGACCATGCCCCAACCTTTGCCCAGAGCACTGTAGAGGTCCACTTTGCTGAGAACAACTCACCTGGTGAAAGGGTGGTCACTGTTGTAGCCACAGATGCAGACAGTGGCAAGAATGCAGAAATAGCATACTCCTTTGCTGAGAACAACTCACCTGGTGAAAGGGTGGTCACTGTTGTAGCCACAGATGCAGACAGTGGCAAGAATGCAGAAATAGCATACTCCCTGGACCCTGCATCTAATGGACCTTTTTACATCGATGCAGACAATGGAGATATCCGTGCTACTGGGGTTCTGGATCGTGAACTGCAAGAGAGATATGAGCTAAGGGTTATTGCGAAGGATAAAGGCACACCATCCTTGCAAGGTTCTGAAACTGTTGTTGTCCAGGTGACCGACCGCAACGACAATGCACCTAAGTTTGTTCAAGAGATCTTCACTTTCTATGTCAAGGAGAATCTCCTCGCCAACAGTCCAGTTGGGATGGTAACAGTCACAGATGCTGACGAAGGCGAGAATGCAGATTTTAGCCTGTTTGTAGAGGTAGATGAAGCGGACACAAAAAACACAGGAGTAGACGGAGAGAAACAGCGGGAAGATGTGTTCTCAATTGAGAACAACACTGGAACAATTTTTTCTTCTGCGTCATTTGACCGTGAAACACTTTCCACCTATACCTTCCGTGTGCGGGCTGTGGATGGAGGGGAGCCCCGCAAAACAGCCACAGCCACGGTCTCACTTTTTGTGACAGACGAAAACGACAATGCTCCTTCTATCACCTCTCCCGCCAATGAATCCTACACCCTTTTACCACCTGCAAGTAGTGCCCGCACTATTGTCAGGACCGTAGCAGCCATAGACTCAGACACTGGGCCAAATGCTGATCTTCGCTATACTCTAGTTGGGGGAAATCCCTTCAGACTGTTTGAGATTGGCCACACAAATGGAGTTATCACCCTGGCAGAGCCTCTGGAGCGGCGCCACAGAGGTCTGCATCGCCTGGTTGTTCGAGTCAATGATAGTGGCATCCCTTCACTCTGTGCCAC
>JBBPBX010056399.1:0-16377 GCA_038048925.1 Garcialebias charrua
GTCCCCTCGAGACCAAACAAAGAAGTGATGTAAGAGTTATTTGATCATTTTATCAGGAACGATCATTGATTTTACACAAAGAAAACACAACGACAGGGTTAAAAATAAGAAAATGTAAAGAAAAATTCATGTCTGATTTACATTTGTAGCAAAAACTACTGATGGATTGCCCAGTTAAAAAAAAATTAATCAACAATTTTCAACTTAAAATGTGACTTAAGCTTTACTTTAATTTAATATGAAAATAAATTAAATGAAAAAATATTGTAGATGTAATGTATACGGTTTAGGTAGCCAAAGTCTATTTAAATTATTTTAATTTATGGTGCCTTTGCAGATGTATAATCTGATGATGCCAGAGGCACTAATGCACCCCTATACTATCAGAGAGGCAGAATTTTGAACAAACAGCCTGGATGTCCCTCTCCTCGTGATGTTCACCGTTTAAAGAATTTCACATTTTCTCTGTCATAAAATTAAAAATTCTCTTTAGATTTTTTTGCATTTTCTAATTTTGAACATTTTATATATTTCTATGTTTTACTGTGAATAAAATAACGGGTGTATGAGTTTTTTTTTTTAAATCACTGCATTCTGTTTTTAGTTACTTTTCATACAACGCCTTAACTTTTAGAATCTGCTGTAGCCTGTTTAGTTGGCATGCTGTAGAAAACTGACATCTTGAAGAGTAAAAACACATATTAATAGACAGTAAGTTTAATTTAGTTCCAATAAACTTAAATTACAAACCTGTAACTTAGTGGTGTGCTCATTTTACGGCACCCAAAGTGGATAAACATTCAGCTGCAACACAGATTTGAAAGATGTTCCCTAAATCTAGGCTGTCGTGTGAATGTTTGCATGTGCCTCATCCTGAAAATATCTTGAGTGACCTTCAAAACCAACCACCTGACTCTAAACTTGTCTCTATCCAAATGAGGCCAGAGTATGGAAATAGAAGTGCAAACATTGAGGGCAGAAACTGTGTCACACAACTGTGACTGCCGCACCTTCTTCTGAGCCCGCCCTGCGTCTCACAGACAAACAGGAGCCTGGAGAAAGAGACAGACTTTATGCCCCTTTTCCACCGGTCGGCTCGGGTCGGATGTTACGTCATATGTGCGTCGCAGAGACCCCCTTTCATCCTTTCCCACCGGCTATTCCGAGCGGAGCCGCGCGAGATTTCCTGAGATTATCGGGCTGGTTTCAGAGGGGTACTGAAGCGAGCTCACCCGCTCCGGAAGTAGGAAGGAGGAGACGAGAGCTGTTTTTACGGAAGCGAGGGACGCGATCACTGCAGGACTTTTACATGATAAACACGGTAAAAACAATTATTATTTTTTAAATTTATAGCAAAGATGGGTCTTCAGCTGAACGTGTCCTTAATAAAATCACGTACTGCTCAAAACTGCAGGATTTTAAAAAAATAGGTTCGCCACGAGCAACACGCGGCGCGCGGGCGGCTTTATGTCTTTAAATGTAGCTCAATGAACAGATATAAAATATATTTCATAGCTGACTTTAATAGTACGAGGGCTCCTGAGCTTAACCACGCTTTAATATTGTCACGTATGGTCAAATGTGCTGCATTTAAAGTAGTTTCGCTTTGACTTTTTCCAAAACCTGTGTTTGCACAACGAAAATAAATTATAAAAATTCGAATTTTATTTCAAATAACTCCAACAGGATACATTTCGTATATGAACATGTTGTGATCACACTAGATTTTTTTGAAAAATATCAGCTTTGTGGTTTTTGATAGAATTGATAATATGTGAAACAAAGTAGAAAATAATGGACGTAGGTTGACACATTTATGTCTATAAAACATTGAATTTTATTTCAAATAACTCCAACAGGATACATTTCGTATATGAACATGTTGTGATCACACTAGATTTTTTTGAAAAATATCAGCTTTGTGGTTTTTGATAGAATTGATAATATGTGAAACAAAGTAGAAAATAATGGACGTAGGTTGACACATTTATGTCTATAAAACATTGAATTTTATTTCAAATAACTCCAACAGGATACATTTCGTATATGAACATGTTGTGATCACACTAGATTTTTTTGAAAAATATCAGCTTTGTGGTTTTTGATAGAATTGATAATATGTGAAACAAAGTAGAAAATAATGGACGTAGGTTGACACATTTATGTCTATAAAACATTGAATTTTATTTCAAATAACTCCAACAGGATACATTTCGTATATGAACATGTTGTGATCACACTAGATTTTTTTGAAAAATATCAGCTTTGTGGTTTTTGATAGAATTGATAATATGTGATACAAAGTCTTTATTGTGTTCTTCTTCTAGTGGTGGCTAGTACTGTAGTAAATAGCTTGAGGAACACTACTGCCACCATGTGGTAAGACGAGTAGGATTCTGGACCCCGCCCACAGAAGGGGTACAAAAAAGCTGTGGAAACAGAACATAGATGTGACCCGACCCGAACTGAGCCGACCTGAGCCGATCCAACCCGAGCCGAGCCGAGCGGTGGAAAAGAGGCTTTAGAAAACATGCCGTGAGGAGCGTTCACGAGCACTTAAACAAATGTGAAGCAGGCTGACCGCACACGCACCGCACCTCATCAACACACGACTTCTTTTGCAAATGCAAATGTGGCATTTGTGTGAGTGGCATGCCAAACTGCAGCCAGACTGAGTCTTCACCTGCAGGACCTCCACCCAGCCAAAACCCCAGCATGCATCACTTTGTTCTCCTTTCATCCTGCTTTCCGCTCCGTTGCTCCATTGTTGGCTCGTTCAGGCCCTCCGCCTTCAGCGACGGGAGTTGAAACGTGTTCCAGTGGTCGGAAACACTTCGAGTTATATCACGTTCCATCGTCCAAGTTGGGCTAAGTGTGGTCTCAAAATGTTCAGCTGATCTGTTAAGTCCTTTATTTATTATTACTGGATGGTGTGAGTCACCAGCTCTGAGTTTATAGCAATAATAAGTAATACACATGGCTGAAGTTGGCCTCATGTGCACAGATCAACATTCAACAAACTGATGATTCAAACCAAAAGTAATCACGACTGAACACAAACACTCACAAAGTAAAAAGTGATCTGTGTCAGCAGTGGGGGAGAAAGTACTCAAACACTGTACTTAAGTAAAAGTACATTAAACAGAAAAAAATATACTCTAGTAAAAGTAGAAGTACCATATTAATGTTTTTACTCACGTAAAAGTAAATAAGTACTTGCTTTTAAAAATACTTAAAGTATTAAAGTAAAAGTACAGTACTTGCTGAATGTATTAACTAATGCAATGGTCTACGGTATCATTAAGTGTGCGTACTGTATGTATATTTTCTGTAATACATTAATAGTGTTGAGTCATTTTAATGAACAATGCTGCAGATAATACATGTTTTTATTGTGTTTACTCTGTGACACAGTTCACACTTGGACTTGTGATTATGTGTGTCAGAATTTCAGGGATGGCATGCAGAGTTAAATGTTATTAAGCAAAATAAGAAAGAGGAATGATTATACCTTTGAAAGTTTTTATTTAACAAAAGCAGAACAGATGTGTCATTTTAACTGCAGTAAACACATTTAAGTAAAAGTTGTCTGTCTGAAAAAAGGAGCATAAGACCTGACAAAGGAATAGACACTGATCATTACAACTCCAGTTTGTCATCAACTCTAGTTAAAATACTGTCTAGTCAACTTGTAATGGGTCAATATGAACAATATTTTAACTTCCTCACACCATTTTCAAAACTTGGACCCGAGTGTTGAGACATTTGGAAACATCTCTTGTCTCCTAACATCCCATGAACTGATACATTTTAATATTGCAGCAATAATTTCTTGTTCAAGTTCAGAAGAAGTTGGTTTTCAAAAAATTTTGAGTCCAGTCTGGATCTTTAGGGAGAGTGATTCTGTCCTTCTGTACTGAACAGTCTTTCAATAATATTTCAATAGTCTTTCAATAATAATTCAATAATAATTCAATAGTCTTTCAATAAGGTCATGGGTGGTGTATATCTTCTGGCTGAATCTCTGTGGTAGAATCCTTTTTTTTAATTCATTTTACATCAATATAAAAGAAAACAATGTATAAACATACAGTGCAAAATGTAAAAGACATCAAATGAAAGGTGGCAGAGAGAAGAAATAATCTTATAATATCTGCCCCTTTTTTCAAAGTAACAAAATAAAACTCAATCCAAACAATCAATTCAAGCAATGTTTCTCAAGTAATAGAATGAAAAAAAACAACGGAAAAAAACAACAACAACAAACAAAAAAAAAGAAAACAAAAAAAAACTTCGTTAATCAACTAGAAAGTTTCCTAATAAAATGGATTTAACTAAAGATTTTCACATTTTGTTAACAACTTAGATTTGATCATCTTTTTAAACACAAGCATTGATCTAGCAAATTTAATTTCGTTATCTAAAGTGTTCCATAAATCAATTCCCTGTATCGAAACAGTCCGACTCTTCAAACTGGTTCTATACTGAGGTTTTACAAAAACCTCAGTACCCCTAAGAGTATAACAAGACCTTCTCTTATCAAAAAACATTTGAACGTTAGGTGGCAGTAAGTGGTTTTGAGCTTTGTACATGACTAATGAGATATTATAATCCACCAAATCATAAAACTTCAATAACTTAAGTTGATTAAACAATATATTTGATGGATGACGATAAGGTTTTCCTAAAATAATTCTCACAGCTCTCTTCTGCAAAATAAAAACAGGCTTTGTAATAGTTTTACATGCCTTACCCCAAACTTCAACACAGTAAATTAAATGTGGAACAAAAATTGTATTATATAACAAATACAGAGCTGTCTCATTCAAAAAATCTTTAAGTTTATACAGTACCGCCGTAGATCTGGCTAACTTAATTTTTACAGAATTGATGTGCTGTTTCCACAACAGTTTGTCATCGATTACCACACCCAAAAACTTCACCTCATTTACTCTCTTTACTTCCACTCCATCAATTTTTAGAGAAAAATCCATATTCTTTTTTGTATTACTAAACAACATATAATTAGTTTTTCCAAGATTCAATGATAGTTTGTTTAATTTAAACCAGGTTTGTATTTTGGCAAATTCCATTGTTATTAATGCAGACATTTGTTCAAAGTCACTACCACAATAGAAGAAAGTAGTATCATCAGCAAACAAGATACAATTTAGCAGTCTAGACACCTTCACTAAATCATTCACATATAAAATAAACAATTTTGGTCCGAGTATCGAGCCTTGAGGGACTCCACATGTAATTTTGCAGAAATCAGATTGTATACCATCAACATACACAAACTGCTTTCTGTCAGTCAAATAGCTTTGTATCCACTGCAGTGCTCGTCCCCTAATACCATATCTGTTTAGTTTATTAGCAAGAATAGTGTGGTCAATAGTGTCGAATGCTTTCCTTAAATCAACAAATAAACTTATACAGTGTTGTTGTTGATCTATGGCTGTGGTGATTTTTTTCTGTTAATTCCATAAGTGCCATTGATGTGGATTTTTTTAAATCTAAATCCATATTGGCTGGCACTGGTGCAGATTACCCACCCTTTTTGGAGTCCTTGGAGGGGGTATTGGAGAGTGCACCTCCTGGGGACTCCCTTGTTCTACTGGGGGACTTCAACGCTCACGTGGGCAATGACAGTAACCGTGTTTCCATCCATTTTCATTTCGAATTTTGAGCTTATTTTTGAAATCTCGCTAATATGTAAATACAAATTAATGCGGATCAGAAGTGTTTCCATCTACTGGCTTGAAGCGCTTCTACCGGGCCACGCACAGCGTCATTACGTCAGACGTCAGCGTCATTACGTCAGACGTCAGCACTGCGCATGTCTACAGTAAACAGGAAGTAGCGGTTGAAAACAGAACCCGACCACACATCTCGTCAAAATGGAGAGAATATTTCAGGTACGTGTTGCTATCGGGCAAGTTGTATTTATTCTGTCATGCCAACTAGTTTTAGCGATGTTACATGTTGTCCGGAGCGGAAACAGCTGATCAGTCACGTGACGTGAATGTTCGCTACGTCAGAACTGAGTCGGCAAATCTGTTTCCATCTGTCGTTTTGCGCATCAGCTCTGATTCGACCCCCCAAAAACCACCTCAAGCGAGCGTATCAACTTTAGAGCGACTTAGAGGAAGTTAACTCGAATTATGCCGTTTCCATTTAGCTTTTCTGATGCGATGCTTCATAATGCGCACCTAGAAACCTTGATGGAAACACGGCTAGTGAGACCTGGAGGGGTGTGGTTGGGAGGAACGGCCCCCCTGATCTGAACCCGAGTGGTGTTCTGTTATTGGACTTCTGTGCTCGTCATGGATTGTCCATAACGAACACCATGTTCAGGCATAAGGGTGTACATATGTGCTCTTGGCACCAGGACACCCTAGGTCGCAGTTCGATGATCGACTTTGTTGTCGTCTCATCTGATCTGCGGCCGCATGTCCTGGACACTCGGGTGAAGAGAGGGGCGGAGCTGTCAACTGACCACTACCTGGTGGTGAGTTGGCTCCGATGGTGGGGGAGGATGCCGGTCAGACCTGGCAGACCCAAACGTATTGTGAGGGTCTGCTGGGAACGTCTGGCAGAGTCTCCCGTAAGACGGAGCTTTAACTCCCACCTCCGGGAGAGCTTTGAACACGTTCCGAGGGAGGCGGGGGACATTGAGTCCGAGTGGGCCATGTTCCGCGCCTCTATTGTCGAGGCAGCTTATCAGAGTTGTGGCCGCAAGGTTGTTGGTGCCTGTCGTGGTGGCAACCCTCGAACCCGGTGGTGGACACCGGCGGTGAGGGATGCTGTCATGCTGAAGAAGGAGTCCTATTGGGCCTTTTTGGCCTGTGGGACCCCGGAAGCAGCAGATAGGTACCGACAGTCCAAGCGGCATGCGGCTCGGGTGGTTGCTGAGGCAAAAACTCGGGCGTGGGAGGAGTTCGGAGAGGCCATGGAGAATGACTTCCGTACGGCTTCGAGGCGATTCTGGTCCACCATCCGGCGTCTCAGGGGGGGAAAGCGGTACGCGACCAACACCATTTATGGTGGGGATGGCGTGCTGTTGACCTCAACTCGGGATGTTGTGAGTCGGTGGGCGGAATACTTCGAAGACCTCCTCAATCCTACTGGCACGTCTTCCACTGAGGAAGCGGAGCCTGGGGACTTTGGGTCGGGCTCTCCAATCTCTGGTGCTGAGGTCACCGAGGTGGTTAAAAAGCTCCGCGGTGGCAGGGCTCCGGGGGTGGATGAGATTCGCCCTGAGTTCCTTAGGGCTCTGGATGTTGTGGGGTTGTGTTGGCTTACGCGACTCTGCAATATCGCGTGGACATCGGGGGCAGTTCCCTTGGATTGGCAGACTGGGGTGGTGGTTCCCCTATTCAAAAAGGGGGACCGTAGGGTGTGTTCCAACTATAGGGGGATCACACTCTTAAGCCTCCCTGGTAAGGTCTATTCAGGGGTTCTGGAGAGGAGGGTCCGTCGGATAGTCGAACCTCGGATTCAGGAGGAGCAGTGTGGTTTTCGTCCTGGTCGTGGAACACTGGACCAGCTCTACACCCTCAACAGGGTCCTGGAGGGTGCGTGGGAGTTTGCCCAACCAGTTTACATGTGCTTTGTGGACTTGGAAAAGGCATTCGACCGCGTCCCTCGGGGGGTTCTGTGGGGGGTACTCCGGGAGTATGGGGTACCAGGCCCATTGATATGGGCTGTTAGGTCCCTGTACGACCGGTGTCAGAGCTTGGTCCGCATTGCCGGCAGTAAGTCAGGCTCGTTTCCAGTGAGAGTTGGACTCCGCCAAGGTTGCCCTTTGTCACCGATTCTGTTCATAACTTTTATGGACAGAATTTCTAGGCGCAGCCAAGGTGTTGAGAGGATCCGTTTTGGTGGCCTTAGAATCGCTTCTCTGTTTTTTGCAGATGATGTGGTCCTATTGGCTTCATCAGATCGTGATCTACAGCTTTCGCTGGAGCGGTTTGCAGCCGAGTGTGATGCGGCCGGGATGAGGATCAGTTCCTCCAAATCCGAGGCCATGGTCTTGAGCCGGAAAAGGGTAGCATGCCCTCTCCGGGTCGGGGAGGAGGTCCTGCCCCAAGTGGAGGAGTTTAAGTATCTCGGGGTCTTGTTCACGAATGAGGGAAAACTGGAGCGTGAGATCGATAGGCGGATAGGTGCAGCGTCCGCAGTGAAGCGGGCGCTGTACCGGTCTGTCGTGGTGAAGAGAGAGCTGAGTCGAAAGGCAAAGCTCTCAATTTACCGATCGATCTACGTTCCCACCCTCATCTATGGTCATGAGCTTTGGGTTGTGACCGAAAGAACGAGATCTCGGATACAAGCGGCTGAAATGAGTTTTCTCCGCAGGGTGTCTGGACTCTCCCTTAGAGATAGGGTGAGAAGCTCAGTCATCCGGGAGGGACTCGGAGTAGAGCCGCTGCTTCTCCACATCGAGAGGAGCCAGTTGAGGTGGCTCGGGCATCTGGTTAGGATGCCTCCTGGACGCCTCCCTGGTGAGGTGTTCCGGGCATGTCCCACCGGGAGGAGACCCAGAGGAAGACCCAGGACACGCTGGAGGGACTATGTTTCTCGGCTGGCCTGGGAACGCCTTGGGATTCCCCCAGAGGAGCTGCTCCAAGTGGCTGGGGAGAGGGAAGTCTGGGCCTCCCTACTTAGGCTGCTACCCCCGCGACCCGACCCCGGATAAGCGGAAGAAGATGGATGGATGGATGGATGGATGGAAATCAATTTGAACTGTACATTGTATGTATGAATGCATTTATATTGTTTGAATCAGTCTTATTTCCCAGGTCAATGTTGAAGTCACCACACAAAAAAATCATTTTGTTTCCGCTCTTTCCTAATAATTCCAGAATTTTGTCAGAGAATAACTCCATATTTGATCCAGGAGATCGATATGCACAGCTTATTATGATATTTTTGTCTTTTCTATTTATTATTTCTATTGTTATCATTTCCATTAAATTGTCTACAACTATAGACATGTCACTAATGAGTTTACATTTTATTTCACTGTTAATAAAAAGAGCAACTCCTCCACCTTTTTTTATTTTATTTCTATCCATATGATACAAGTCATATCCTTCTATATAAGCATTGTGAATATTTTCATTATTCAACCATGTTTCAGATAATGCTATTACTGTAAACTTTGTATTTAAATTCTTCAGGAAATCTGTTATTTTTGATATATTTGCACTTATACTTCTGCAATTAAAGTGGATAATGGAGAGACCACCGGCTGATACCTCCATTGCATTAAACTGTTCCTCATTATAATATTTGCTTTCTTTTGTTACAGGAAGTAGACTGTCTACAATTTCATCATCAATAGTATTATATATTTTGAATACTGATTCTTCACACATCATTGTCATTGAAAGTATTTGACCATCAGATTGTTTGTTATGTGAATCAATCCAGTAGAGAATATCATTCTCTACTAGACTGATTTATATTTGTCCAAGTCATTCATTTCCTTTATCATTTTTGCTTGTGATCTATCGTGTTCTTTTATCCAAATTTTACCATTTCTTGTCCATGTTGAAAATATCTTTTTGTGCTTTTTTAGTAATCGTGCCTCACGTGCAAGATTTCCATTTTTTTTTTGTTAAATGTTCATTGATATAAACATTTGTTCCCTGTGGTTTTTTTGTCTGCATTATTATACGGTTCCTTGCTTTCTTGTTAACAAATCTCATCACAATAACCGGTTTAGATTTGTCCATTTTACTAGGCAGGGTGTGACACGAAGAGATGTCTGCTTGACTAATGTCAATCTTCTTGGTCTGCAGAAAAGAGACCACCTGCTCTTCTAAGTTTCGCTTGTCCTGAGGAGATGAATCTTCAGTGATTTCTTCTCCAGATGTTGCTTTTGAATAAGATCGTTTTATATCTAAACCAGTTATGACAAGATTGTCTTGTCTTGATATAAGTTCTAATTCATTAAGTCGTTCTTCAAGTTGCATTATTTTTTTGTCCTTGAGATTTATTTGTTGTTTCAATTGTTTAATCTCGTCAAACAACGACAACAACAATTTTGGGTGTGTTAGTGGTGCTGTGGGGGCTCCCAGCTCAATGACGTTTATACTAGAATATACATCATTGGTCCAGCTCTTCTTGAAGGCAGGTCTAATGTTACCTGTACACTTTGCAGTGATTCAGTGAACCAACTCTCTCGACATCAGTTACTTTCAAACTAACGGCAAATCAAAAAGCTGCAACGTGAATATTTGTAACTCAACACATTATAGAAATGTAGTGTAAAATGTAGTGGGGTAAAGGTACCCACATTTAATTCTACTTACAGTAAGTAAAGTACAGATACATGAAAAATGTACTTAAGTACAGTAACAAAGTACTTGTACTTAGTTACATCCCACCACTGTAAGTCAGCCAGCAGACCGTGTTGAATCTTCACTTCGTTCTAACCTCCAGTTCTGAGCAGCAGCTTGGCGACAGTGGGAAGGAATGACTCCTTTCAGCAGAACCAGAACCAGAACCAGGCTCAAACTGGCTTCAACCAGTTGAGGTCTGAGAGAAAAAGGGAGAAGACAAACACAGAAAGATTGTTCATGTTGTCCCAAATATCAAAGTTAAAAGACTGGAAGTAGTGACATAGTGACATTTAAATGAAATACAACTGATAAACAAAAATCACCTGGACTATTGAGAATTAACTTTCTGGTCAACTCTGGAAAGTTAAACTGAAATAAAAACTGAGTGAATGCACGTCCCTTCAAAGCCATCTTCTTGTCTCTCACCTGGTTTTGTTGTCTTAATCTGTAGCTAAATGTTGTAAAATATGTTTAATTGATGTCTTTTTAATATTCAGTCATTCATCTTTTGTTCCTCCCCTCCCTCCACACTTCTTGCATTTCTTTTTCCTCTCATTTCTCTTTTTTTCATGTATTTTTTCTGCTCTGGACCTTCCTCTTCCATTCTTCAGCTAACCGATCCGCCCCTCCCGTCGTCCTCGCCGCTCTCCTTCCCCTGCGTCGAACAAATGGCTAATAAACACCACTTTGTAGCTCTCTCCCTTCTCAGATCCAGAGCGAAGAAGAGTCTGATTAAATAATCATTGGAGGAGCGACGTGCGTGCAGCTCTCCCCCTGTCCTCCTCACCTTGGGGACATATTGTCCCCTGTCACTGAAACCTCGGGGACAGAAGGCTCCGCCGTGGGGAGGCTCAGTGGGAGAGCAGGGAGCTGATGAAATGAGGATCGGGTAATGAAGGCATGGCCCATGGCTTCCGCAGCTCTGCCATATGTTTCACCAAATGCAAATTGCCCCCAATTCAAACAACTTTTTCATCTTGATATATGCAAATGTGTTTATAAATACCGCCTTATAAATATAGCATTACAGTTCGTGCAGAGGCAGCGCCGAATCGCTCCATCACTGAGATGTGCTGCAGCTTGTTAAACAAACCTGGCAGTGGTTAACGGTGTCCTGGGGAACAGGAAGTCAGGTGGTCAAATAAAAGGGGCGAGGACTGTCCTACGAACCAATAAAGATGGACGCCGGCGAACGCCTCGTCCAATCACAGCCACGCAGGCTGGACCGGAGGGACGGTCACTAATGAGGCCTGCAAGACAAGTGGCCAAACTGGAACTTTACTCTTTGTGCAGTTGAGTCCATACTTTAGGATCTTTAGGCAACGGTCTAATTTACCCTTTAAACACACACACATCAAAAATTCCATAATCTAATAAAATTAGAGGAATAACAAACAAAATGTTTGCAGTGTTTACGAGTTCTGCCAGGCAGCTCCTGTGGGGTGACGCTTCTAAATGCTTAACTGCTGTGTGTGTGCGTGTGTGTGTGTGTGTGTGCGCGCGTGTGTGCATGCGTGCGTGTGTGTGTGTGTGTTCTGCGCTTAGAGCAATGAATCCAAAACATCAACATCAAAGAGGTGAAATGTTAAATAATCATAAAGCCTTGATTGCAGTCTAATTAAGTTGATTGAGATAACCAAGAGCTAAACTGCTCCAATATTTTTCTTCTGACCTGGAAAAACTTTGTGTCTTTGCATCTTTATCTTTCAAAGTGAAGAAAAAAGATGGAGGAATTATTTTTTTTCTGCAAAAATTTAAATCTGACTGCTACAATGTACGGAGCCCCTAAAGGGACATGGGGAGAGAAAAAAAAAAAACAGATTCCTGAGAAACTAAGTCAGGATCCCGAGAAAGTTTCTCGGGATCCCTAGCTAAAACTAAATGTTAGCTTGCGTGTAGCATCTAACAATTCGGTGAAAATCAACATTTTAGAATTAGTTTTTAGTCGGGATGTGATAACCGCTTGAATCACGTTCTTTTAAAGGGGACCACAGATGCAAAATTCACTTTTTAATGTTTTTTTTACTCAACTTTGGGTATTTACTTCATAAAAAAACAGTCCTTGTGCCAAAAAAATGCACCCAGTGGTTTATTTACTCTAAGTAGATTTATTTATTTTTGATAAATACACCTGGATTCACACTTCCTGCAGTTATTGACGTCACAGGCCGTAGCCAATCACCTCAAACCTGAGTCCAGCCCCTCACCTAGCAACCCCTGGTTAGGCTCAACCCACTTCTGTATTAAACACATGACTGTTGTTTTTCATGATTTCATCTCATCTTTTGTTTATATGTTCTTAATTTCATGTGTACAGCACTTTGTTGCAGCTGTGGTTTTTTTTAAATGGCTTTATAAATAAAGTATAATTGTTATTTTTATGTTTTAGTTCAATTTTTAGTGTATTTGCGATCGCTCCCAACGCGCAGCCGGCAAAAATTAAACGAGCGGACCCCCGGCGTAGGGACCGGCGGCAACGGGACCCTCTTCTGGCGCGATGGAGCGGAGCTTCAACTGTACAGCCTCGCTGCAGCCTCGCAGCAGCCTCGCAGCAGCGAGGACCTTCTCCTTACGGATTAATTTACGGGAGACACTTGGTGAACTTTGTGTTGTCTTGACTGGAACAGCGATAACTCCCAAAATCTCCGCGTGCAACGAGCGGAGCTGGCGAAAACCGGAAGAGGAACAAGCTAACATTAGCTTCGGATTCGGGTGGTCTAATGCTAAAAGGAGCAGCAAACTGCGGCGCGCTCAGACGGGTTTCGGTAAGTTATCTTAAGCTAACACTAACAGTAAGTCAAATGAGTAATAAAAAAAGAGCTAATTTTAAAACAACAACACATTACAGATACTGGCTGTTACAGAGGGCGTGAACAGATCGTTGAAGGGCGTGGACTTCAAGAAACCGGTCGTTCAAAACGAAAGTTAAAAATGGCAGAATTAAAAAGGGTATAATTAATTATCTAAGAATTATTTTGTGTATTAAAATGAATTAATATTGTCAAGATAGCACACAGACATAACATAAAAATTTTAAATACCTATATGTGGTCTCCTTTAAGAGACAAATCGATGTGGTTAGACAGTTTAGATGGCTTTTATTGAGTTTTCTAAACTTTAGATAAATCTCCGTTTTTCTTGTGGGTTCAAATTGTACTTCGACTCCATGCAGCGCCTGGAAATGACGTCAAAAGTGGGCTGGTCGTCACCACTTTCGGCGAATCAGCGCTCGCCTTACAGAAACGACTGTGTAACTGACAAATCACAGCTCTCGTTTCATCCAGCTTCTTGTTTCATCCAATCACAGCTCGTAAACAGACGTGATTGACACGTAGCTTTTACATTAGCTTAGCACAGCAGAACACAACTTTACGGACTCTTTACAGCTCATAAACGCTCCACAACCATAGCAAAAATTTCTGGAATATGGCGGCACCACACAACACAGGTCAACTGAGCTTCCTCAGTAAGAACAGCTATTTAAAACCGTTGAAACTCAACGGACATCGATCAGCTTCAAGCAACTTTAAGAAACTAAGTCGGGATCCCGACTTAGTTTCTCAGGATCCCGAGAAAGATTTAGTTTCTCATGATCCCGACCTAGTTTCTCAGGATCCCGAGAAAGTTTCTCAGGATTTTTTATTTTTATTTTCTCCCCATGACCCTTTAGGGGCTCCGTAACAATGTGATCGCAAACTGAGCTGAGGCTAAAGAAACAGGAACATTAAGAAGCTAAATGCAAGCTAAAAGCCAAAAACAGCAAAAACCTAGCTAAAAGTTGCATAAAATTAGCAAAATAAAGCAAAAGGCTAGCTAAAAGTCAATGTAGCATAACGCTAAAAAGGGTAGAATGCAAGCTATAAGCTAACATTGGCAAAATGCAGGTTAAGAGCTAAAAACAGCAAAAGGCTGACTAAAAGTTACAAGTTTCAAAAGGGTAGTTAGAAACTAAAACTATCATAAAGCTAACTAAAACTAATATTCTGGTGAATATTCTCAGTCAAACAAACAACTGGGCTTTTATTTTTAAGCTATATAGCTACATACATTAACTAAAACTAAAATATCCAAAGACCTATACCGGTAGTGGAAAAAGAACTAGAAGCTAAAAGAAACAAATTCCAGCTAAAAACTAAGCACAGGATGACAGGATGTAAAAGCCAATAGCATCAACAGGATAGCAATAAAAATAAAAGTAGCAGAAGGATAGCTAGAAGCTAGAATTAGCAACAAAAATGTTTTGCCAAATGTAGCAAAAGGCTATAGCTAGAAGTTTCAATTAGCATGAGAAGACACAAACAGAGGAAGTGCCTGAAACTGGGGTCACAGATAACCATGTTTTTAGAGGCTCTATATGAATTTCTATGAGGAAAACATTTATATATAAAGTTAAACATTCTGAAAATAATAAAAGCTAGAAGATATCAAAAGTGACTACACCCACCTCCTTAATGAGCCGAACATTTTGTCGAATGAACAGCTAAAGTAACACAAAGACAAACTTTTAAACACAGAACAAATCCTCACTTCAGGTCACGTGTCAAACACGACCTCCTGCATCTCGGTCTTTCGTGTCTCAAGAACAGCCGAGGACGTTCGTCACTCCAGGATGGGGGGTGCAGTCAGGTGTCGTCACCAAGGAGATATTCAGACTGTTCGGGTCCCGCTGCCTCCCTCGGAAACGCCACCTGAGTTTACATCTGTCAACATCTTCATCGTCGCCCATAGCAACAGCAGCTGGCAGCTCTGGACCGAACCGCACCAAGGCCGAACGGACCGAGTGGGTCAAACCTGACTGAGTGTGGAGGCAGTCACACCTCAGAACTGTTGTTCTTGGATGTGGTGCATTGTGGGAAAAGAATCACCCCTCACAAGTTTGAGTGCCTTGAATGTGCAAGTTCAGTTTGTTATCACCAAACTCAAGATGGAAAGAACTCACACCTGACGTGAGTCGGAATAAATACAACGTTCTGACCTTGGTGTTTGAATATATGGCACAAACAATTTTAGCTGCTATTTCAGTACTTTATTTTTTTTTTTACATTTTTCCCTTTCTGGCAAACTGTGTCATTACCACCTGCCCTTCAGAGGCCTGTGACAACTACTTAAAGTGTGTGTGACATCATCTTTTAACTTTGCATATAGTGACACAACATAAATATCTTGTATCATTCAACTATGTTCGTTTTAGAAAACAAAATGATATATTAATGAAAATTCCTTTCAAAGTGAGTTTAAAATTAAAAACCGTGCGGGACATCCAACTACACGCGTATGCAACATCTGTTACGTAGGAAGAAGAACCTCAGTTCGCGGCTGCAATGATAACGCATATTCATTCTCTGGCAGATCACCTTTTTTTTGTATAACTTGAAAAATGCCATTACGTTATGTCGCATTTGGGTGTTCTAATATCATCAGTGAACAAGTGAGCCTTTTCACTTTCCCAAAAGATGAAATACTTTGTCAAGAATGGAATAAACAAAGCTGCCTCCCCTCGGAGCTCCCTTGCTTCCTGAACAGGTAAGACTCAAATAAATACGGTGCAGACCTAAATTAGAACCTGCTGTTTCTTGTTCATCTAACTTTCTGCTTCCCAAACTGAAGACAAATCGCTCAAATCTTAACTTAGATTGATAAATTTGTCGTTTTATTTATTGTCCGCCATGAATATGTAAAAGGGGCGTTCTAAAGACGTTCTTCATCCTACGTCACAGATGTTGCATTCGCGTGTAGTCGGATGTCCCGTGAAGAAACACGGTTTTTAATTTTAAACTCACTTTGAAAGGAATTTTCATTAATATATAATTTTGTTTGCTAAAACGAACATAGTTGAATGATACAAGATATTTATGTTGTGTCACTATATGCAAAGTTAAAAGATGATGTCACACACACTTTAAAAATGTTGTTGAGGGAACATATTTTTTGCACTAACCGTGCTCCATAATTTTCACTGCTTACGAACTGTGATTGTGAATAACATTAAAATGTTCCATGCATAGGTATCACACAAGGGGACGTGTCC
>JBBPBX010056400.1:0-22778 GCA_038048925.1 Garcialebias charrua
CTTAGTTTAGGTTAAACTAAAATAAAAATGAAATATAGTTTGATCTAAATGTCTGTTGTCTTTTAGACGAACGACGTAGGATTTGGTATTCCTAATAAATTTTGAAGTCTATGGCGAGACTCATCAAAATAAATAGACAATCTAGAATAGAAACGATCGAATCGGTTCAATTTAGAAATTATGAGACCAGTGTAGTTTATTGTACCTTAAGTAGCTTTAAACTACATTGACTCTTCGACGATTGGGTTTTAACAAAACGAACTGCATGTTGGCATAGTTAAATCCATATCATTCATTAACCCATGTTAATACAAAACCTTTTTGGCTGGGAGTGTTCAGAAACAAACAGTATCTCAACTAATGACAACAGTAATGACTAAACAACAAGGAAACAACGTTTCACTGCTTCGACACACTCTTGTCGTCAGATTCCAGTACGCTACCCACGCTGCCCACTCTGGGTTTCCTGTTGTTTAAGAATTTCGCCTTGGGTGCGCGACTTTTCTTATAATCGTCTAGTTGGGCTTGAAGCGATTGGACTTGGCGGAATAGAATCGCAACTATACCGGCTAGACCGCTAACTACAATGGAAAGCATTACTATCACGACTATGATTAGCGTGTCAGCGCTGGACCATGCGTAAGTGATGGGTGGAAGCGGAGTTCTGGTTTCAGATTTGAGAGTCTTTAGAACCTGGTTTATTTGTTCTACATCGACGATTTTAGTTCCCTCGAATAGGATTTGCTTTACGGTACCGGGGTCTATCTGTAGGCTCATGTTTGCGAGGTACTCAGGGTATTCTAGAGCCGTTTCCCACCGTTCAGGATCGAGATAATAAAGCGTCAGATCACCAATGTGTATGGTTTTTCCTTTTGGGACTCTAATCCACATTGTTTTATCTGGTAGATTCAAATGTCGAATGGACCCGGGGCGATCATAGACCATGACTGCATTTCTGTCGGGAGTGTTGACCAACCACCGCGACCCAATCCTTTCTGCTTGGGCAGCAGTGACCAGGTGGCGCGGGGTTATGGTCGTTGAACACTTAGAGTTCTTTAGAATCGGGGTGATTCCGCAAATGCCTGCGGCATGATTCCACATAAAAGGTCTACTTGTACACAGGTAGTGTATCTCGTGAGTGAGGGTACACATCTGGAGGTTTGGAGCTAGATAGGTTGTGGGGTCGCTTTCGTGATAAGCAACCACTTTTGGAGTATGGATTTTGATGTGATTCTCACCATTCCAATTTCCGACATTAATGACATCTTTCAGTCTGTAAATGTTGTCCATAGAGACGATAGGTAGATTGATAATGAACCCGAATTCGCATTCTCGATGATCAACATAAATCGGGACCGCGCTACCGAGAGTGTAAGCCAGTTGAGCCTGGATTGATCTCACTTTTTCTTTTGTAGCGGTGTTAAGGATGTCTGTTACCATGTCTAGAGAGACTAGATAGGGCGGGATTCTGCCTGTAACTAGCGCATCGACTGATGAGCTGATATCTCTAAGCATGTCAGCAAGGATACTATCTATCGCATGTGCGAAGGCATAGTCCCATTCTACCTTGCGTTTTAGCTCATTAACCATTTGTGCGACGACCTTGATTTCTTTGGTGTGAGTGTTCAACACTAAGACGGTCTTCTGAACCGTTTCGGTCACGTGAGTTAACTGTGTTTGTTGCCGATCCATTTGTGTTCTGATCCATGGGAATTCCTTCTGTATGTCATTAACGTGTTGTTTTAAGGACGTTATGCTGACACTGTTGATTGTAGACAGACCTAAGCCAAAAAGAGATCCAATGGCGGAGGCAGCATTGAGAAGCCCACTAAGGACACTCTTTTTTCGTCTACGCGTTCCGCTCAGCTCTTGTTGTGTGAGGGTGAACTTACGTAGCTGCTTTAACATGTGTCGGGTTTGACCTCTTGCATTCTGGATTGGTAAAGTGTACCATGTTTCGTTAGTCCATTCGTCTTTGATTTTGATGTGCTGATTGATCACCGTTTGGGGATCGAAGCGGACGAAGACCTTCCGAGTGTACAGCTGACAATCTGTGACGAGCAGTCCGGGTTGGTCCCTAAGACTGATGCCTGAGGTGGGTCCAAGGGTCACAACCTCAGCCTGTCCTTCTTGGATGGTTCCCAAGAGGGTGAAGATTACTAGGAGTGATTTCATTGTGATCCTAGGGAGACACAAAAAGATAGGTCTTAGTTTCTTAATAACAAATGGCACGTTAGATCCTGTTGATTTAAACGTTTGTTAAGATTAGTTTTATGTCGTGGGTGTTAGGCTTAGCGTTTCTAAGTTCAAATTGGACAATGCGACTTATAGGGTGGGAAATATGGTAGTTTAAACCTGATTAGTTTATTTACTAACTTGTGTTTGGACGACCTTATTATCCCATGAAGTCGGTGAGTTTGTGAGATCTTTGTCTTTTGTGGAGTCATTGAACGCCTTGTAAGGTTTGATCTGATTTCGATGTACCCATTTAGCAATTGGCTCTTTGCGGCCTTTGCTGATTTTGATTTCGTAGACGACTGAGGACACTTTGTCTGTTATCAGATGAGGTCCAGTCCACCTGGGCATTAGTTTGCGGGCGAGAGTTCCGGTCCCGGACTCTCCTTTCCCGGTTGTTGGGGCGAACGTATAGTACCAGACTCTGTCTCCCACTTGGAGTTCATTGTGAGAGGCCTTCTGGTCATAGTACGCCTTGCGTCCTTCAGCGGACCTTTCCAGGTTTTTCTGGGCGAAAGCAAAAGTGTTTCTGAGGTGTACATTCAAATCTTTCATGTATTGTTGTGTAGTGTAGGCTGTCGCCATGGCGGCGTCGCCTGGTTGGTACAACAGGTGTAGAGGGAGAGTCATTTGTCGACCGGTCATCATCTCGAAGGGAGAGATGCCAGTTGATGTGTGTGGAGTGGCTCTTATGGCCATGAGGACCAGAGGGAGTTTCACATCCCAGTCCTTGTGGTTTGCAGCCACGTATTTCTTCAAAATACTCACCACAGTTCTGTTTGCTCTCTCGACTTGGCCTGAAGCCTGTGGGTGGTAGCCGACATGAAAGTTGGCCTTGACGCCTAGCGTCTTCCACAGTTCTTTCATCACTTCACCTGTGAAGTGTGTACCTTGGTCTGAGTTCACCCTAAGGGGAAGTCCAAACCTTGAGAATATATGATTCATTAACAACATAGCAGTAGTTTGTGCTGTGTCGTTAGGAGCTGGTAGGCATTCTACCCATTTGGTGAATGCACAGGTTACCGTGAGAAAATATTTATTTCCTCTAGAGCTCTTAGTGAGTGGTCCAACCCAGTCGATCTGGAGGTCAGACCATGGGAATGCAATGCCTCTACTTTGCAGTGGTGCTCTGTGAAGTGGTCTGGTTGGCTGAAACTGGCCACACACCACGCACCCTTCAATGTAGTCCTTGACATCCTTTTTCATTCCAGGCCAATAGGCAATTTGTTTTAATGCCGTCAGCGTGGCTTTATCTCCTTTGTGTCCTGCGGACGGGAGATCATGGGCATGGACTAACATTACCCCCCTTTGGTCATGGGGAACCACGAACACAGGTGAGGACGTTGGTCCATGAGCGAAAGTTAAGATGCCCTTGATTAGTTTTAGCTGTTTGCGCAGCTGATAGAGGACCTTAAGGTCTGGATCGGAATCCAGGTCGTCTTTAGACGGACTATTTTTGTTCGGATCAGTCAGGTACAGTATCATGGAGTTGATAGCAGGATCCGACTTTTGCTGTTGGATGATGTCTGGGTCAGTCAGTGCAGGCCGTACAGAGACTGCGTTGTCAGCAGGTCTGGCCGCGGCCTGTGCACGTGTGACTGCCATAACCTCAACAGCAGGTTGTGTTGACAGAGTCTTGATCAACCAGGAGGAGTCGAAGGACCATAGAGGACCTTCGTCGGCTCCTTCTTTGGCTAAGGAATCCGCAATGTCATTGTAGTGCTTGTCATCGCCTGGGACTCTAGAATGTCCTGGAACTTTCTTCCAGTAGACCTGTAAGTCGTGTGATGTCACCAAGTGATCACACGCTATGAAAAGCTCTTTGTGTTTGACCACTTTCCTGTCGCTTGTTAGGAAACCGTTCTGTTTCCACACAGCAAGGTGACAAGCGAAACTCAAACGAGCATAGTTAGAGTCAGTGCAGATGACTAGGGTCTTGATGGAGTGTGCTACTACCATCTGGAGAGCTATTAGGATCATGATCACGACAATCTCAGCGTACCGAGAAGTCTGAGAGCCTGATTTGTAGCTGAAGGTGATCTGCTCTTGGTCTTGGAGGAGGACCCCTCCAACACCTGCCCTACAGATTTTGTCGCGGCGGAATGAAGATCCATCCACGTATAATGTCGTCATATCTTCGCAGATATTGTCATCAAAGAAGTGGTGGTTCGGGTCTTCAGTCACAGGGGTTTTTTCCTCAGCCAATGGCTGGGTCGCTGGTACATCTTGTGTACACTTTTGGCAGAGTGCCAAGTCTGTCCCCAGATGTGACTTCTTGTTTTGACCATAACGTATGTCTAGGTTAAAACTTTGAAGCGCCATGAGCCACGTTGCAACACGAGAGTTTGTTACCACACCATCTCTGATGCGTTGGCTGTTCAGGAACGTCACTGGCTGGTGTTGTGTTTCCACAATGATTTTCTGTCCACCAATGTAGCTGGAGAAATGTTTTACTGCCCACACTGTGGTCAGTAGAGCTTTCTCACAGTCTGAGAATCTCAACTCGGGTCCTGCCATCGTCTTGCTGGCGTAGGCTACTACACGTTTGTCTCTGTCGTGTATTTGGTACAGACCAGCACTTATGCAACGAGCTGAGAAGCCCACTTCCAAGTAAAGCTCTTTGTTGTAGTCTGGGTAGACTAAACATGGGGCTGACTTGATCCTGTCTATAAGAGCGTCCATTGCCTGCTGCTGTTTGTCAGTCCAGACAAATGGGACGTCTTTCTTTAGGAGTTCAGTCAGTGGCTTTGCAAGGTCTGCATAGTTCTCTATGAACTGGTTCGAGTAGTTACACACGCCAAGAAAACTTTGTAGTTCTTTGAGATTGGTGGGGACCTTGAGATTGTCAAGGCCTTGGGCACGAGTTAAGATGCCATGGTTTGGTTTAAGCCGTTCACGCAGTGTATCGGGAAGCTTGTACAGGAACCTCATAGGCTTCGGCCAACGTTTCTCCGTACGTTTACCTCTTTCTGCGTAATTCAGGTGTGTCACAACTGTCGGCGCAGTCGCTGGTGTGTCTGACCGGTCAGACCGCGGTGCGTCACTGTCGTTGTGATGTGTGTCTTCCCACTTCATGACTGAAGAGGTGCTCTTTGAGTCTGTAAGAACTATGTCATCTCTGAGTAGTCCTATACTCAAAAGCTCTTGAACCAAGGTTTCATCGAAAGCTTGGCTGATGGCTGAAGTACCTGTCCCAGAGGACAGTACAGCGTCTGTGGTGTGGGATCCTCGGACCTCCACACAGTCTACTACCTGTGGTAGAGAGTGAGAGTACACCCCCCTTTTGTTGGAGGAGGGGTCCTCAAAATCTGTGACACTGAAATCCAAGTGACTGTCAGCATGTCGCGGACTGCCACTTCCAGGACTCACATGTCCTTGAACCAAGGTTTCATCGAAAGCTTGGCTGATAGCTGAATTACCTGTCCCATAGGACAGTACAGCCTCTTCGGTGTAGGATCCTTGGATCTCAACACCTTTCACTACCTGTGGTAGGTAGTGTTCAGTGAGTGCTGACTGTGTCAGCTCGCAGAGGAGGTTCTCTTGTCGGGCCAGAGTCTGGTCCAACTGTTGAGTCTCTACTGTCTCATCTGTAGTTGAAGGTTCACTTACCGGGCTTGTGACCACGGTTGGGGAGTCCCTCGTGGCCACTGCGGTACCTGCGGTTAGGCAGTCTGTACCACAACGAGGAGGCACTTTTATTGGCAGGGGTTTTCTCACTGTTGCCCACATTTCCTGTTGACCATAATCTATAATCGCTTCAAAACGGTTTATAAAGTCTTGGCCAACCAGAAATGGGAATGAGTCAAGTGTGGACACATACACTGGGTGGTGTAGTGTCGTTTTGCCAATCTGCATGTGAACCATAGCTATGGCTGTTAGGGTTGTTCTCGTCTCTGCGAGACCCTGTAGCTCAATAGCACATTCCTCAAAGGGTATTTGCCCGTCAACACCGTTGGCGGCGGTCCTCAGCTCCTCGAACAGCTTGGCCGACATAATAGTTATATCAGAACTGCCATCCAGGAGGGCTTCACGCTCAAGGACACCTTCCAGTGTGATGGGCAGGTAGGCTTTCTTAGCCACCCCCCTTTGCATAAAGTTACACAGAAACCTCACAGGTCTTTGTCCACGTTTCTGTTCACGTGTGACTCTGGCTGTGTAATCTTGTTTACTGTCAGCATCTTGTTGGCTGTCAGCATCATGACCTTCAGGATGTTGTTGTGTGTCAGCAATTGGTTTGCTGTCAACATCCATGGCAATGTCAGAAGTAGTGTGCGCTGAGTTATTTGTGTGCTCTGAGTCTTTTTGAAAGACAGTGCTACACATCGCTCCAGGTTGGTCAATGTTGATAGTGTCATTATCAATGATAATGCCACTCATTGTAACAGGTTGGTCAGGCACAGTAACATTCAAATCTACTGACAAACTACTTACTTCCTCTGTCTCCTCCGAGCATAGAGGTGTTGGGCCATTCTTCCGGGACATTCGTGACTCTTTGCCTGTTTCGAACTGTTCAGTTCGAGGCGCGGGAGGTGCAGTTCCAAGGCTCGGGGGTGTCTGTTGGGACAACGCATAGTTACATGAGTATAGGTCCCCATCCTTCAATTTCTTTTGAAGTCCACCCGCCGATTGACCTTGGTTTTCACCCATCTGGTTCGATCTGAACCATTTTGGTTTCTTTCTCCCGCGGATACCCCCACTTTGTGGTTTGTCAGGTTGAAAGGTCTGTTTCTTTTCGCCTTTGTTAGGAGAGGGAGTTGATGAACTTGTCCCTTCTAGCTCCAGCGAGTGGGATTTGACCGCTTCATTCGGGGACACCTGTAAGGGTGTTTTGGCTAGCATGTTAGCTGCAAAGACATCCGCAGCACACTCTACTATTTCATTCAAAGATGTTGCTTCTAAATCACCCCAGGCCAAGTTCCATGGCAACTCGAATCTAACATCAGGGATTAGATTATCCCTGAAAACAGATTTGAAAAGCGTCTGCTCTTCCAGGTCAGGTTCCATCATGTCACCTATATACGCCTTCAAAATTCTGGCAAAGAAAAAATATGGATGTTCATCGTTTCTCTGCAAGACATTTCGGGCAGCTGAGTAGTCACCACACAATGAGAAAGATTTTTCCTCTGTGCAAGGTGCAGGGGGAGCAAGTTCATGGCTCCGGGGTTCCTCTTGGTACCCTCTGATGTATGGGTCTTCTAGAGGCACATACTGTATGAGCCTTGGACGCGTACCGTCTTGAACTTCCATCTTTAACTTGATTTTTTGTGAAAATCAATAAGACAGTTCGAATTTTAATGTGTGCAAATAAATCTTCACTTTTAATGCAGCACTGAGTCAATCAAACTAATCAGCTGTCTGGTTTAAGTGTTTCACTGTGTAATAAGTATTTCTATTCATAGGTACCTCCTTCAGGTTTTACCCTCAAATGAATTGTAAAAGTTAAATGCCTTTTTGCAGTGTTAACTTTAAAATATAACTTATTTTTCAACAACAGTTACTAACTAACCCAAGCATGACGTCCGTTTTACTTACTCAAACACTATTTAAAAGATTCGAAATAAATACATTGTTCACACTAAAATGTACCCAGAATGCTGCTCCATTATGCCTTAAAAAGATGTATTGCAGTTTGGCTAAACTGTTTTCAGGAGTGAAAAATGGATTACCTGTTTATTTTAAATATTTTTTATCTAAAATAAACTGGAGGTGTTTGTGTGCTTAGCATAACATGACAGATGGCATTCCAAATAAAAATCTGTGACTTTTATCAATTTGTTGTCTGTTGACATCCTCAAAGTTGTTCTGCTATCTTTGTTTTGATTTTTTGTGAAAATCAAGTCAGCAGATGCTTTCTGTTTATTTTAAATTTTGTATTTAAAATAAACTGGAGTCATTAATTTTACGCAGAAAAACGTTAAAAATGCAATTTTTAACTAAAAGTGTACAGTGTACACCAATTCTGTTTAAAATTCAGAGATGTGAAGAGCTTAATGTGGAAATTCTCTGTTCTCCATCATTTTTTTAATTTATTTTATTTAATCTAAAAATCAAATAAAAGATGCTTTTTGAGTGTTATTTTAAATCTCTTCAGTATTTAAAATGAGCATCAATTGTTCGTCTGTACCTCTGTTATTCAAAAATTCTTTATTTAAAATAAACAGGATTTTTTGTTTGTGTACAGAACAATTTTAAAGCTGGTAATTTTCACCATAAAAAATGCTGACTTTATGATGTGTTGAGAGAAAACTCATCTATTAACGTCCAGCAGGGGGCAGCGTCGAGTATGTTATCACGAAGCGACCGAGTTTAAATCAGTACATGGAAAGAAAACAACCTATTAGGGTTAGTTTTCAGTAAGAACGTGATAATTGCTCGAACCGCGTTCTTGTCAGAGACAAGTTTATGTTGTTAGACAGTTTAGATGGCTTAAATTGAGTTTTTAAACTTTTAGTGAAACCACTTTTCACCGTGTGTGTGTGAACTGCGTCTGCTTGTCACTCAAAGTGCATCAGGAAATGACGACACAAATAGGCGGGTCGACGCAGCGTGCGTAGCGCGTCACCAGCTTCAGTGCTTGCGAGGCGGAGCTCGCTACAACATACGTGACGTCAACAAATCAATCACAGCATATGTAGTTCATTCTCCAAGCATAAATGGCGAATGTAGTTTTTCTTACCTTCGACCAATGTAGTACCGGAAATGACGACAAAGTGGGTTGGTCGCAACGGCGTGCGACGTGATTGACAGCTCACAACAGCGAATCAGCGTTCGCTACAAGAGTGATTGACAGCACCCAACAGCGAATCAGCGTTCGCTACATGAGTGATTGACAGCACACAACACTCGTTTCATCCAATCACAGCTCATAAACGGACATGTAGAACACGTTGCTTAACGTTAGTTTGCACAGCAGAAAACAACTTCACAACTCATTAAAACAACTCAAACGCTACAATTTAACTTCCCAAAATGCTGAAACATGCGGCGCACATCTAGACAGGCCAACTTAGTCACGCTCAGTAACCCAGCACTGCAGCTGTTGAACAACACGGACTCTCACGGAGTCACTCCAGGTCGGTTCCGGTCCACGTTAGAGGAGCAGAAAACTCGGGTCAGAACCCATTAACCGACACGTTCTAACAGTATATGCTGCTTCGACCTTCTTTAAAATGTAAAAATACCACAACAGCAATCTTGTAGATGTTAAATTAGCTTCCAGGGCAGGCAGTTTGACTCGGCGATCAAACAACAAAGTTCTGTACCGGAGTGTGTGCTTGAACTGGGTCGAAGCCGAACCAGAACTCCCACAGACCACGGCTGACAAAAACTTCACCTGAATGCTTCCAACAGCGCTTGCAGTGTTGAAACGAATAACAATCCCTCAGCCTCAAATGATAAAAACACGCAGAATCTGCCTGCTTTGAACACTTCCAGCCAAAATTATTATCCTCAGAGTTTAAAACTTGGATCCTTTTATGCAAACATGACGTTACAGTTCATGACTGAGACCACAGATTTATCAATAAACTTTTAGAAGCCGATACGAGGCCACCAGATGTAAAGGGGTTAAAGGGGGGGTCAGTTTAATACTGACCTCCTTTTTACCTTAATTTACTTATTCAGATTGAATAGTAATTTCACGGATTCTCTTCTTTTTCAGTTTATTCAATATTTCTGTGATCTTTATGATGGATAAATAAACAGAGCCATTAAGTGACAATGGACACGTTAACTTAGTTTGATATGTCAAAGAGACACTATCATTTATTTAAAATAAATCAACTAAATTAACACCATTACACTTGATTGACATGATTTCACTTTCTTTCAATTCAAATACGTCAGCACACTTAAATTTAACACAACAGACATAAATATTAGATGTTACACATATTTAGTCTGAGGGGCATTTCAGCTTAAAATATAGTTTCCAGCTTAGGTTGAGAGGGAAAAGAAATAGGAGGAAAGATTTAAGAAGAAAATTATCCTGAGCATGAGACCAGAGTGACACTTTTCATCCGACTTCTGCTAAAATCCAGGTACGTTTTGTAAACAGCTCCTTTACCTTTTGACGACCGCCCGGTAAGAGGGAAGACACCAGCCTTCAGATGCACAGAGTCCTTTAGTCCCAGCACGTCCAAAACTGGTTTTAGTTTACGTTTCAACGTCTCCTGGCTTCCGCGTTGGTCATCAGAGAATATGTCAGCTTCAGGCCTCTGACTTCAAGATAAACTTATTCCAGGAGGGAATAAACAAAGTTTTTGAGCTCGGCTTGTTCGAAGTAGACTCATAACAGCCTGTTATCAGTCCTTAGCTGAAGACGCCGGTCGTTAGCTCTTGACCACACGTGTCCAGCTCTTGGGAAAGTTCACATCTCTTTGGAAGTTCCCAGCAACTCTCTGGCGCGTTCTCGCACAGTTTAGAACTTAAAGAGCAGGCACAAAGAGAGGAGTTCACTTGTCTTATCAGAACCCAAGGTTACAGCAGCAGAGGGAAATTGTTTAGGAAAAGACAGAGCAGCTGGAGCCTTGTTCATGAAAAACAACGGATTAAACTGTCTTCTTATTTCTAAACAAAACAGTCGGGTCTCTGTGACCCGCAATTTCACCTTTAACATAGCAGTGAACACAGTTTAACTCTCACAGAATAACACAGCTTAAAAGCACACATCATGAAAATGACAAAAGTTATTCTTTTGATCACATCAGAATAAAATCAAAGATAGAAATAGTCTCTTTTGGTGACTATATTTATCAGATTACAGCTAAATGAATGATTTTGTAGTAAATGTCTTGCTTTACTGAGTGGTCAGTAAAGGTCATCACTGGACAGTTCAAAAACCTTAATTTGACCCTGGGTAGGTCCATTACATGCATATGGGATCTGTTTTGGTGGCCTTAGAATCGCTTCTCTGTTTTTTTGCACATGATTTGGTCCTATTGGCTTCATCAGGTCGTGATCTACAGCTTTCGCTGGAGCAGTTTGCAGCTGAGTGTGACACGGCCGGGATGAGGATCAGTTCCTCCAAATCTGAGGCCAAGGTCTTGAGCCGGAAAAGGGTAGAGTGCCCTCTCCAGGTCAGAGAGGAGGTCCTGCCCCAAGTGGAGGAGTTTAAGTTTACCATGAATTTAAGACTACCATGCAAGATGGCGCCAGACTACCATGCAAGATGGCGCCCATAAGCATGGCTGCGTGTCCACCTCTCCTGTGGGTGTTTGGAATTTTTGTGTTTTGTTCGTTCTTCATTGGAGACATAAGTACACTGCTGGTTTATGATCGGAAGCAGCTTCTGGATTTACGGTTTGCTGCCGCGGATGTCGCTGATTCGGGCCAGTATGAGCGTACTTCGGGGAGACCCCCTCTACCCCCGTTGCTCGGAGACGAGCTGCCCGTTTACCTCCGCTGCTCTTCGCACCAGCCTGCACGGAGAAATCGATCGACTCGGAGGAAGAAACGCGGCTCTCGAGCTGGCCGGCTGGTGAAGCTCAGAGCCCGGCGTTCTGCCTCGCTGTCTTCAGCTGATGGTCTCGATTCTCATCGCCAGTCTCCCGCGTGCACGGACCAGGAAAACAACGGGGATCTCCGGCCGGAGCAGCTCTCTGTGGGCAGCGAGCCGCGGACGCGCGCCCCCCCACCAGCTGTTAGCACATCAGCTGCTAGCAGCTCATCAGCGGCTAGCTCGGATATCATCAAATTCTGTGTTGTCAACGCCCGATCTGTTTGCAACAAAACGTTCATCCTCAGGGATTACTTTGAAGAGCACGACTTGGACTTTTTCTGCATCACAGAATCGTGGATGTCGTCGGGTGAGTCCTGCGCGCTGACGGAAATAATACCACCAAACTCCGCTCATTCTCAATCAGTTCATCTGGACAATTTCTTTTTAGTAGAAACGTTTCACCCTCACTCCAGAGGGCTTCGTCAGTCAGAGCAGTCCAAAGCAAACTGAAGCTACCCCACCAAGTAAACAACTTAAGTGGACCAACCAGTTTGCTGTAGCCAAGATGGTTTCTGGGGGCTTGTCCCTCGTCGACTCCTCCCAGGCAGGCAGACATGTCCAAAGTGGTTCAAGACCAGAAAGTTCATTCTCAATAGTCCAGGTATCAAATCCGCTCATTCTCAATCAGTTCATCTGGACAATTTCTTTTTAGTAGAAACGTTTCACCCTCACTCCAGAGGGCTTCGTCAGTCAGAGCAGTCCAAAGCAAACTGAAGCTACCCCACCAAGTAAACAACTTAAGTGGACCAACCAGTTTGCTGTAGCCAAGATGGTTTCTGGGGGCTTGTCCCTCGTCGACTCCTCCCAGGCAGGCAGACATGTCCAAAGTGGTTCAAGACCAGAAAGTTCATTCTCAATAGTCCAGGTATCAAATCCGCTCATTCTCAATCAGTTCATCTGGACAATTTCTTTTTAGTAGAAACGTTTCACCCTCACTCCAGAGGGCTTCGTCAGTCAGAGCAGTCCAAAGCAAACTGAAGCTACCCCACCAAGTAAACAACTTAAGTGGACCAACCAGTTTGCTGTAGCCAAGATGGTTTCTGGGGGCTTGTCCCTCGTCGACTCCTCCCAGGCAGGCAGACATGTCCAAAGTGGTTCAAGACCAGAAAGTTCATTCTCAATAGGGGATACCACCAAACTGTTTGTTTTTTAACGACCCGCGACCATCAGGTCGTGGCGGTGGGTTATTAACTATCTTCAAATCAACTTTTGACTGTAAACAACTGTCCATTCCAGTCTCCTGCTCTAGCTTTGAGCTGACTGTGTTTGAACTCGGACATTCACCTGTAACTTTGTGTGCTCTTGTCTACCGGCCGCCTCGTTCTAAGAACTTCATCAGCGAGTTTTCTGATTTCTTGGCTGAAATTACAGCTAAATATTCTCGGGTCGTCATTTCAGGCGACTTCAACTTGCACGTGTGTTGTCCTGAGAAGCCCATGGTTAAGGACTTTTTAGATTTATTGGACTCATTTAATTTAACTCAACACGTGAACTCTTCCACACAGCAGCGTGGACATTTGTTGGACCTTGTTTTAACATGTGATGTGACCGTTTCAAACCTTGAAATAGGAGACAATGTATTCTCAGATCATAGGCCAGTGAATTTTCAGTTTACCATCCCCCATGTTACCCCTAAAACATGCATTCCTGCACGTAAAGGCAGGAATGTTAACCATTTAACTGCCGCACGTTTCACTGAGGTTTACAACAATGACATGTTAATTCAGCCCCCGGGGTTCCTCTCCAGCACTGAGGAGCTGACAAACCAGTTTGACTCTGTTTGTTTAAAGGCTTTGGATCAAGTAGCGCCTATTAAACTGAGAAGACCAAAACTCAGGGCCGAACCGTGGCTGAATGACACGACCAGAGCGGCCAGGCAGCAATGCCGAAAGGTGGAGAGGAAGTGGAAAAAAGACAGTCTGCAGGTCTCTTTTGAGATGGTAAAAGAGAGCTGGCGCCGATATCAGAAAGCAGTGAAAACTGCTAAATCACAATACTTCTCTGATATCATTGCTGCAAACTCTCGTAACCCTCGAGTTCTGTTCTCCACCCTAAACTCTGTTCTCCACCTCACTGAACAATCACCCATGGAAGCCTCGACTGAGCTGTGCGAGAACTTCCAACATTTCTTTTTAGATAAAATCGCAACCACCAGGGCTCTCATTTCTCCTCCATCTCACGATCCATCCATCCCACCTCAATCTGTTGCTGTGTTTGACCATTTTGAACCAGTCTCTCTGTCCTCTCTAGAGCAGGTCATGTGCAGCCTGAAACCATCTGGCTCCCCCTTCGATGTGGTCCCCCCTCGGCTTCTAAAGGAGGTTTTTCACACTCTAGGTCCCTCCATTCTCTCGATTGTAAATAGCAGTCTATCCTCGGGTGTGGTGCCAAAATCATTAAAACATGCTGCTGTTCAACCCCTCCTGAAAAAACCAAACCTCGACCCGTCAGTATTATCCAATTTCAGGCCTGTCTCCAGACTCCCATTTGTTTCTAAACTTCTAGAGAAAATAGTTGAGTCCCAACTAAAGTGCTTCCTGGAGGATCACGCTATCCCCGAGCTTTTCCAGTCTGGCTTCAAATCCCTCCACAGCACTGAGACTGCCCTACTGAAGGTTTTTAACGACATCTTTCTATCCACAGATACTGGTGACTCTGTGCTGCTTGTCCTATTGGACCTCACATCCGCTTTCGACACCATCGACCATGAGATCCTCATTGCTAGGTTGGAGCAGTGGGTGGGCATCTCAGGATCAGCCCTAAACTGGTTCAGATCCTACCTCTCTGACAGGTCTTTTTGTGTGTCCATCAATGATTTTACTTCTGCAGTGGCGGCTCTTAAATGGGGGGTTCCGCAGGGGTCCATCCTGGGTCCTCTCTTGTTCTCCTTATACCTGCTGCCACTCGGTGCTATTTTCCGGAAACACAATATACCTTTCCACTTCTACGCTGATGACTGTCAAATCTACTTCCCCCTAAGACAAAATGGTACAGGCTCTATTCAACCTCTGCTCGACTGCCTGGCTGACATCAGGGACTGGATGGCTTTAAATTTCTTAAGCTTCAATGATAAGAAGTCTGAAGCCATATTGTTCCTTCCCAATGACACAACCTCAAACCACTGCATTGACCTGTCTGCTCTACCCCTGTCCGAAAAACAAAAAGTCAAAAATCTGGGAGTGATAATGGATCCTTCCATGAAACTCAACAGTCATGTAAACATGATCGTCAAATCCTGTTTTTTCCAGCTGAGGCGTCTGTCTAAGCTGAAGCCCATATTATCCAAAAAGCACCTGGAGACAGTGATTCACGCATTCATTACATCTAGGCTTGATTACTGCAATTCACTTCTGTTTGGCGTCAGTCAAGCCACCATTGCACGATTACAACTGGTTCAGAACGCAGCTGCCCGATTTTTAACCAGCACACGCAAAAGAGAGCACATTACACCAGTCTTGGCCTCCCTTCACTGGCTACCGGTTCATCTTCGAATCCAATTCAAAATTCTCATGTATGTCTACAAATCGCTGAACAGTCTCGCCCCCGCCTATCTCTCGGATCTGATACACCCATATGTCCCTCCACGTGCTTTGAGGTCAGAGGATCAGGTACTCTTAATAGTTCCAGAAACTCGCCTTAAGCGCAGGGGTGACAGGGCGTTCTCTGTAGCAGGCCCAAGACTCTGGAACGAGTTACCGCTGCTCATCAAACAGGCCCCCTCCCTCTCGGTTTTCAAATCCCGGTTAAAAACTCACTACTACTCCATCGCTTTCAATGCCAGCTGATTTGTATTGGATCGTTTGATTTATGATCTGCAATGTTTTTATGTTTTTCGTGTTGTACTTCATTGTCTGTGTTGCCTGTTGCGTGTTTGTTTGTCCAGCACTTTGGTGTGGACTTGTTCCTGTTTAAAGTGCTTTATAAATAAAATGGTATGGTATGGTATGGTATGGTATGGTATGGTAAGTATCTCGGGGTCTTGTTCACGAATGAGGGAAAACTGGAGCGTGAGATCGATAGGCGGATAGGTGCAGCGTCCGCAGTGAAGCGGGCGCTGTACCGGTCTGTCGTGGTGAAGAGAGAGCTGAGTCAAAAGGCAAAGCTCTCAATTTACCGATCGATCTACGTTCCCACCCTCATCTATGGTAATGAGCTTTGGGTTGTGACCGAAAGAACGAGATCTCGGATACAAGCGGCTGAAATGAGTTTTCTCCGCAGGGTGTCTGGACTCTCCCTTAGAGATAGGGTGAGAAGCTCAGTCATCCGGGAGGGACTCGGAGTAGAGCCGCTGCTTCTCCACATCGAGAGGAGCCAGTTGAGGTGGCTCGGGCATCTGGTTAGGATGCCTCCTGGACGCCTCCCTGGTGAGCTGGAGGGACTATGTTTCTCGGCTGGCCTGGGAACTACTTGGGATTCCCCCAAAGGAGCTGTTCCAAGTGGCTGGGGAGAGGCAAGTCTGGGCCTCCTTCCTTAGGCTGCTACCCCCACGATCCGACCTGGATAAGCGGAAAACAATGGATATAGCTTTAAATGCAGTATGAGTTTGCCCCAGTTTGAATGAACTAAAACTGAATATAGTATGAGTTCCAGTGTTTCTTTCTTACAGCTCAACATCGGATGGCGCCAACACCTCACACATGCAGACCGTTACCTTGATGAGCTCTAGGAGTATAAATGGCAGTGATAACTTCTCTTGGATGCTGGTGCATTATCTGATGATGGATAGTTGTGTTCCTGGCCACATTTGTGTTCCTTGAGTTTTGGGAAAACTAAAACCTTGTTCCTGCGTGTTACAGCTCCTGCTCCTGAGCTTCTCCTGCATCCTGGACCTCCTTGTGTTCTTCGTGAACCTCCTATTGCCTTCTCCAGTCATTCCTCACCTTCTACCACCTGCCCATGATCCTTGCAATCTCTTTGGGACCTCCTCGTTACAACTACTGGAACCAGTGGACCCTCACCACTAATGCCCCTTTTCCACTTGGTGGCCCGGATCGGATGTGACGTCATATTTGCGTGCCAAACGCGCGTTGGACAGCATTTCCACCTCACAGATGCGCGGCGCCGCGCCAAGATTCCGGACTCATCTCATAGCAGGGTCCAGGCCGGCTGGCCCCGAACCGTGGGTTGGAGGCTGGACTGAGTTTGAGGAAGTGGCTGCCGCGAGGGAGCAAACACCGAAGGACTTTACAAGATTAACATGGTAAAAACAATTATTTGTATTTAAAATTATAGCAAACATGTGTCTTAAGCCGAACTATTCCTTAATAAATTCACGTTGTTGTCAAAACGGCAGGATTTAAAAAAGTAGTTTCGCCACGTGCACGCGCGCCCCGCGCGCGCACGTGAGCCGTCTTTATTTCTATAATGTAGCTAAATAAACGCTTTAAAAAATATATTTCATAGCTGACGTTATATCAAGAGGGTGCTTGAGCTTAACAGTTCCTTAATAATTTCACGTTGTGGTCAAATCAGCTGGATTTAACAAAGTAGGTCGACACGTGCACATCACATGCACGCGCGGGTGGGGTCGATCGGCGTTCTTTCTTTTAAATGTAGCTAAATAAAAGCTTAAAAAATATATTTCATAGCTGGCTTCATACCACGAGGGTTCCTCAGGTTAACAAGTCCTTAATAATGTCACGTTGTGGTCAAATCTGCTGGATTTAAATTGATTTGTTTTGACTAATTCCAAACCTGTCACATGTGCTTCGAAAATAAATTATTAAAAAATCGAATTTTAATTCAAATAACTCCAACAGCTTACAGTATGCACATAAACATGTAGTGATTACACTGTGTTGGTTTGAAAAATATCTGCTTTGTGGTTTCTGAGATATGTGTTAAATACTAGTAGAAAAAAAAAGCTAGGTCGACACACTTATGTCTATAAAAAATCGAATTTTAATTCAAATAACTCCAACAGCTTACAGTATGCACATAAACATGTAGTGATTACACTGTGTTGGTTTGAAAAATATCTGCTTTGTGGTTTCTGAGATATAAGATATGTGTTAAATACTAGTAGAAAAAAAAGCTAGGTCGACACACTTATGTCTATAAAAAATCGAATTTTAATTCAAATAACTCCAACAGCTTACAGTATGCACATAAACATGTTGTGATTACACTGTGTTGGTTTGAAAAATATCTGCTTTGTGGTTTCTGAGATATTTGATATATGTATATATATCTTACATATATCTTATAAAATATATCTACATATAAAACAGTTTCTAGACTGAATTACCGGTAACCATGTTTTTCTTTTTTTTACAGTTAAGACGAAGAAGTCAACACCAGAATTTATCAACTTGTGTCTTCTGGAGGAAGCCCATGAGACAACAGGAAAAAAATCATTTAGGTGGATGCAGTATTTATTTTTGTGCTTTTTTCACTTCTTAGTTTTCATAATAAACATTTTATTTCTTAAGTGGTGTCATTGAACAATAATTTCCTAAACATATTTTACAATGTTAAGTGTGTACAGTATAGTGTTTGTTTAAAAACATACTGGAAGTTAAGAATATTTTCCATTTGCATTTGACCTTTAAAGAATCATAAGAAAAAGATTATTAGATTTGAACAGCCATCCATCCATCCATCCATCCATCCATCCATCCTTCCTGATGTCGTGTCATGAGTAGTGCAGCAGCTTTTGCCAGGATGCACAGATGTCAACATGAACCCATCCATCCATCCATCCTGATGTCGGGTTGTGGGTGCAGCAGCTTTTCCAAGGATGCACAGACGTCGCCATCAACCCCGATGAAGCTGTTCTTGGATGCCCAAACGAGTTTCCTGATCAACAAACATTTAATTATTAATACTTTGTTTTTACGTTTAAAGAAACATGCTTTTAATGTTTATGGGACAGTTTAAACCAAATTATCCATTTGCATTTGACTTTGAATTATCCCTGACAAAATATTACCGTTTAAATTTAATGAAATACAAACATTTAATATTACAGGGCCAATTGAAACCTAATTAATTCCTAATCTGTACCTTACTGTAAAAATAGTTTAACTGATTACAGGGCAGTGTGATCAATGTGTTAAGCAATGTTAACAGGAACCTTGTGCATATATGAGAATAATCTTTATTATAAAGAAACAAAATGGAAAACACATGGGTTTAAAACAAGCTGAAAAGTCTATAAAGTAAGATCAGAGCATTAAATAGCTCAAGGGACATTACCGCCAACAGGTGGTGAGACAAGGTCCTGCAGGGTGTTCTTCTTCTAATGTTTAGTGGTGGCTAGTAAATAGCTTGAGGTAACACTACCGCCACCACGTGGTAGGACGAGTGAGATTCTACACCCCGCCCACAGAAGGGCTGCAGATAGTGAATGGAGACAAAACCTACATGTGAGCCGATCCTAACTGGAACAGACCGGACCATACTGAGCCGCTCTGGGCCGGTAAGTGGAAAAGGGGCATTAGAAAACTCTTTTCCTTTTAAGGCCGGCGCAGAGCTCCGCGGTTGTCCGGACGGAGCTCGACGCGCGCATTGTGTGCGCGCGCGTTCATTGGCACAGCTCTTTTCTCGTTCTCGGTCCTGATCCTTGTTGTAATATGAGCAGCTGCGCACGGAGGGGACTCAACTGAGGTCGCTGATTGGTCACTTGCTGACACGCCTACTGAAATGATTGACAGCTCATGAGACACGAGTGCTGGATTTGGTCCAGACGAACAGCTGTTTGCTCCGCTGCTGCGCGGCGGTCTTTTATCACTTTATATGTTATATAAACTTCTAAAAAATAAAAACAGGGAGCGCTATTCCAGCAGCCCATAGCCAACCAGGAAATACTTAAAACCTCCCGCTGCCAGGTAGGACATGAATTCATTCATTTCATTCATGGAGTGAAGGGAGGATGAAGCGATTACTTGACTTTAGGCAAAAAAACAAAAGAAAAGTCCTGATCAGCGATAAAGAAGAGGAATTTATTTCATTTGTGTAACATACAAAACAGTCCGGCGCCGGGGAAGTTTATGGTCAGACACCGCGCAAGCGTGCGCGGTCATAAAATTGGAGCTTGGCGCGTTAGCGCGAGCGTTCAAAGGCTTGTACAAGCGGCGCACGCACGGCGCTCACACAGCGGGGCGCCGCGCTCGCTCGAGCGCGGAGCTCTGCGCCGGCCTTTACAGTAAACCTCTAACTATAATCTGAACCATCCTCAAAGAACTAAGCCACCTTATTAACTTTTGTCCTTGCTGTCAGTCTACTGACAGCAAGGACAAAAGTTATTAAGGTGGCACCCGGGTTGCAGTCTACTGTTATTATTTTGACATTCATTCAACTTTTATTTATACAGGTTAATCCCATTGAGCCTCGGGGGCTCATTTACAAGAGAGACCTGGTTTTAACAAAGTGTCATCTGCAGTGTTCCATCAGTGAGGACTGAACTTGGAAAAAGGGTCTTCTCCTACTCTGCTCCTGCATCCTGGAATATCTTACAAAAAGATTTGAAGCTCTCGGCCCTGACCTCTCTAAATGGTTTTAAGAATCTTTTGGAAACCTGCAAAAACCATTGCAGATATGTTTTTGTTTTTGATTTTGTACATCTACCTTGTGGTGTTTGGCTAGTTTTGATACTTTGCATTTCACTTTTGTATTTCTCTTTTGTATTTCTCTCTTAGGTTTTTCTGTTGTTTGTTGTTTAAGGAAATTCTACCATTGCTGTTCATCATTCTTTAGTTTTTAGCAGGTCGCTTTTGTAAATGAGCCCTCGAGGCTCAATGAGATTTACCTGACTAAATACAGGTTGAATGAAAAAAATAGCATTGTAAATAAACTGTTAAATTATTCTCTGGTCTTGGAGTTGCTCGTTTCCTTACTATCTGGTTATTAAGAAAATCCATCTATCCATTGATTTTTTTTCATTTACCCTTTATTTATACAGGTAGTCTCATTGAGCAACGAGAACTCATTTTCAAGAGAGACCTGTTTAGGGAGCAGATGGTGGGGAATAAGGGCCTTGCTCAGGGGCCCAGAGTGGGGTGAATGAGGGTGGAGGCAGGTGTGGGTGTTTCACCTTTTTTCCACCCACATTTTTTGATGTTATCGGTACCGGGGCTTGAACCGGCGATCTTCCGATCTAACCACTGCGCCACCACGCCCTATCATCCATCTATTATCTTTACCCGCTTTTTCCTTTTCTTGTCACGGGGATCAATCATGCCCATATCCAGCTGTGCAAAAGGCAGGGGACACCCTGGACAGGTCTCCAGTCCATCACAGGGACACAAGTAGACAAACGAGACAACCATTCACTCTCTCACTCACTCACACCTATAGGGACTATTTAGTTGCCAATCAGTGTAACATGCATGTTTTCTGTCCGTGGGAGGAAACGGGAGTACCCAGAGAAAACCCACACATGCACGGAGAGAACATGCAAAGGCCACCCAGAAAGGTTCTCAGCTGGGATTCGATCCGGCAACCTTCTCTCTGACAGGCAGCAGCACTACCAACTGTGCCACCACGCCGCCACTGAATATATGAGATGAATAAATGTTTATGTTCAACTATGATCATTCATTGATTCAGCCATCAACCATATTTTTTAAATTGAAAACCTTTCCTTATTGCATCCAATTCTGCTGTTTGAAAAATCTGCTATAAAATATTAATCAAGGTTATTTGCAAAGCCTGTAAACAACTCAAATGATTTTTTTATGCATCTCAATCCCTGATGTAAATTTTTTTTCTTACCTCCTTCTTCAGACTTTTGTTTAAAAATACACAAACATTACAACATCTATGGAGGCCTTCATTATCGCCACATTTAGAAGCTGTTAGGTCTGTGTCCCTCTTCAGAGTGTGTGACCTGATATTAATATTTAATAGATCACCTCCTATACAAGATTTATATCCTCTTACTGAGTTATTACATTTGCATTAAAGGTCAAGCGCCATTAAGCTGCCACCTTGGATTTATGGTTGCGATCCAAACGGATAGATTTGCTGTTATAACGGTGATTTTATGACTTGATTGTTTTGTGTGATGCAGGCGTTGTCAGGCATTTGTAGATCAAAGAGAACATGTTTTCCTTTGCAGAAATCTTCTGACTTACAGTAAATGCAATTGATGTTTATTTCTTCTGAGACGAGTTACTGGCATATTCTCAAATCCAAGCACCCCCCCACCCCCCAATCCCCATTTCTACAGCTCATCTCTGCAGCTCAGCCATCAATCACTGGCAGCTTTTTTTTTTCTTCCTTCGTCTCCTGCTAGATGCTCTGAGTCAGCCTGGGTGTTTTTGAGATTTAGAAACTCATATTCTCCGGGCTTTCAATGCAACGATGTTTACTTTGCTTTTGCTTCATATTTTAAACACTTCCAAGATAGTGGTGGTCAACTCAGTTAGTTAAACTATTCCTTAAGTCTTGTGTCTGCAGTTTGGAGTTTCTCTTTTGAAACTATAAGTCACGTTGAGAAATTTATATGCTGATCGAGTCATTTTCATTTGGTCTGTTTATTATCTCTTATGCATGGCTCGAGAAAAAAAAAACTGCACTGGTTTCCTGCTTCAAGTGAAAAGTGATGAAAAATGATGCAAAGATTGAGATTATTTTTCCTGATTCGAGAACCTACTGGGGGATTTCTCTGGGGAGCCTGATGAGAAGCTATGCTAAAATCTAATAAGAAAGCCTCCAGTCTAATACCCGCTTGGTCCGAAATTGCTGAATAGGAATGAAAATCATTTGTAAGACTGTCTCCCTCAGCCACTTCTCACTTTATTCCTTCAAAGTGGTCAGCATTTTCCTTTAAGCATGTCAGATCTGTAGAAGGACATTATTCGTCCTTCCGAGTCTTTACGTTTCGACAGAAGCCGCCTAAATGCCTGGTTAGGCAGCCGGAGAATTTCTCAGAAGATAACCATCATGTCTGCGAGTTGGGATTGGACGGGGAGCTTGGACGACATTTATAACTGCCCACACTATGGCTCACCCTTGTTCGGTCACTAGTATTGAAGTCCCTGATGAGTCACAAGAAACAAAAAATGGTCTGATAAAAAAAGGATCAAACATGTCTGTCAAC
>JBBPBX010056401.1:0-19081 GCA_038048925.1 Garcialebias charrua
TGTCTTTTTGTCAATGCCACTGTCTCCAGACCATACAACATAGCTGGTCTCACCACTGTCTTGTAAACTTTTCCTTTGACCTTTGCTGACACCTTTTTGTCACAAATCACTCCTGAAACTTTTCTCCATCCACTCCATCCTGCCTGGACTCTCTTTTTCACCTCTTTACCACATTCCCCATTTTCCTGGACAGTGGACCCCAAGTACTTGAAGTCCTGCACCTTTGTGACCTCTGCTCCTTGTAGCCTCACTGTTCCACTGGCCTCCCTCTCATTCACACACATGTACTCTGTCTTACTACGGCTGACTTTCATTCCTCTTCTTTCAAGAGCATACCTCCACCTCTCCAAGTTCTCTTCCACTTGTTCCCTGTTCTCACCACAGATCACAATGTCATCTGCAAACATCATAGTCCATGGGGATTCCTGCCTGACCTCATCTGTTAGTCGGTCCATCACCAGAGCAAACAAGAAGGGGCTCAGAGCTGATCCTTGATGCAATCCCACCTCCACCTTGAAGCTATCTGTCACTCCTACAGCACATCTCACCACTGTCCTGCTGTCCTCATACATGTCCTGTACCAGTCTAACATACTTTTCTGCCACTCCAGATTTCCTCATGCAATACCACACCTCCTCTCTTGGCACCCTGTCATATGCTTTTTCTAAATCCACAAACACACAATGGAGTTCTTTCTGACCCTCTCTGTACTTCTCTATCAACATCCTCAAAGCAAAGATGGCATCTGTGGTGCTCTTTCTTGGCATGAAACCATACTGCTGCTCACAGATAGTCACCTCTTGTCTAACGCCAAAATTACACCACACGCGTTACGGCTCCGCCCCGCTCCGGTCCGACCTCCGCAGCAAATACGCACCCATTATAATCAATGACAGAATTTACACTGGCTCCGCACGGCGGCGGCGAGCTGCGGAGAGCGGACGGCAGTCCGTCAAAATTAGAAATTTTTCTATTTCTGCCGGACGCCGGAGCTGTGCCGGAGTCAACTTTTGAAGATTACGTCGCACCAACAGGAAAAGGAACGAGCACAACTTCCGTATTTACAAAATAAAATCACCACGGGCGGACTAATCCTAGCTCTATACGGATTTATTTGTACAAAAATGCTGTCAAACTATCATTTATGACTACGCCTACAAACGCAATACAAGAAATAAATAAAATTTTTTTTATTTTTTTTTCTTTCGGCTTCTCCCTTCGTTAGGGGTCACCACAGCGAACTAGTCGCATGAAGACTTGGCAATTGTTTTTACGCCGGATGCCCTTCCTGACACAACCACAGACCACCGGGCTACCACAGCTCTCTGTGTGGAGCAGAGAGCTGATATTTAGGGTTCCCGGGGGAGCAGATGGTGTGGGTTAAGGGCCTTGCTCAAGGGCCCAGAGTGGGGCAGATGAGGGTGGAGACAGGTGTGACCGCTTCACCTGTCCCACCCACATCTTTTTGCTGTTGTCGGTACCGGGGCTTGAACCGGCGATCTTCCGATCACAAGCTCACCTTCTTAACCTCTGCGCCACCACTCCCCAAGAAATAAATAAATAAATAAATAAAGTATTTTATTCTGAAATGTAATACATCACTTCCTGTTGCTCAAACCATGTCCTGTCGCTCATTTACGAGAGAAGATCAAGGCAGCAGTCTCTACTGTTGTTCTCCTTCTTCCACCGAATGAATTGTTTTGTTCTGACTTACTTATTTATCACTTGATTTATCGCGCGATCCCGCAAATCCCGCGCATGCGTCTAGGAGCGGCGCATGCAGGCGGACCTGAGCTGAGCGGAGGTAGTGGAAACTGGAGTTTGAGACGCTCAGCTGCGACCTGCGGAGCGGAGCGGACGTATGTAGTGTAATTTTGGAGTAAGTCTTGCTTCCACAACTCTCTCCCAGATCTTCATCGTGTGGCTCATCAACTTAATTCCCCTGTAGTTGCTACAACTCTGTACATCACCCATGTTCTTAAAAATGGGCACCAGGCCAGCACACTTCTTCTCCATTCTTCAGGCATTTTCTCACCCTCAAATATTCTATTAAATATTATATTACCTCAAATAAAAAATAAAATATATAACATTTTATAAAATATTTTATAACAGTTATATACTGCAACTTTAAGTTAGCTTTTGAATGAATATATCAGCTCTTATATATTTTCAAAGCTACATAACAAATAAATCAGACATTTAGTGACCTAACTTCATGTGATTCAACAATAAAATTACACAACTGTTAAATTGGAAGCAGTTCATCACATGCCAAGCCTTAAAAATCTGCAGTGGCAAAATACTCTCCGTAAGTCCAAACTCAAGACCAAGGATCACCATATAGTTGCATTAGTTAGAAGTATATTATTCCTTGTGATTTAAATAGCCAAATTTTATAACGATGATATGGCAGACATCTTTTCCCGTGCCCAATCACTTCTCAGTTTCTTGGAGTGACAAGTGTTGGAAGACAGAGTTGAGGTTTTCTAGTCCAAAAATCTGTTAAAAACCTCCACATCACACAAAAACCTGCCCAGTCAATTGTTATATTTACTGTTTGAACATGAACACACATCAGTACAAGCCAAGGTAATTTAACAACATGTGGCAAAATGCAACGACCCAACAAAAATCTTCCCAGAGTTCCCAACAAAATCAGAATGAAAACCGCCCAATTGGCAGAAAACCGCCCAATCTGGCCACACTAGGGGTAACATGTACGAGTGAGAGGGTGGGTGTGACAGCAGTAACAAAAAATGTATTTGGCAATGAGTCACACTATCACTTGGATTTGAACCAGTACATTTTGTATCCAATAAAAGCAAAGATGTTGACAAATAAACTGGACGATGTTCTGGCAATTTAGTGATATTTCCACTAGGGGTGGCCGATTTATCTGGTGGGTGGCCAGCCGATTTATCGGCCCCCGATTTATTTTATTTTGGGAAATCGGAAATCGGCCAATACTTGTATGGGAAACCGATTTTTACCGATTAAAACTTTTTTTGTTTTAACAATTGACTGAACTTCATTTATATTTCAGAGCACTACCTCGTGGCCAGTTAAAACAAGTTTGTATTGTTTCTAGGATATTGTTCAAGGGTATGTTTTTCAACAAAACAATATTGGAAAATTAAAGGTGCAATGTGACCTTATAACACCTGACAGTGTTGCTTATAAAACAAAATCGGAATTGGCAGGTCAGACATTTTAGAAATAGGTGATCGGCCAAAAAAACTGCAATCGGTGCACCCCTAATTTCCACAGTTGTGGTCTTGACTGGTCTTGAAATAAAATCCTGAGTCCTCAATGTCTGAGATCAACACAAGACAAAGACCAAATGCGGTCGAGTCCGAGACAAGATCGAGACCATCAAAAAGTGGTCTTGAGAGTGGTCTCAAGGCCAAGACCGGTCTTGAGTACTACAACACAAATGTGACAAGTACTGTAGATGTACAGAAATATTTTCCATTATTTCTGATTACATTTGATCATAGGACTGAGGTTAAAGCAAATTTCAAACAAATAAAAAAANTATATATATATATATATATATATATATATATATATATATATATATATATATATATATATATATATATATATATATATATATATTAGTGCTGGGAGAAGATTAAAATTTTTAATCTGATTAATCACACTCTGGAGAATGTGATTAATCAGATTAATCAGATTAATCTCAATGCTTACCGGTAACTTTGTATGCTTGAAATGTAAATATGACGGTTTTCAATAAAATGTGGAAGAAAACGTTTTATTGTGTCAAACCAGTATTTCCATTCATCATTTCACCAGTTTTTTGCAAGGTTTAAAGGAGAAATGTAATCAAATCTGAAAAAATCGATATAACAAGAATTTCATATAGTAAACAACACACATAAACATACTTAGTATGCTTTTTTCAAGTCAGTAGCTTAAAGAAATAGTTTTTTACATTTTTCCTGCTACATGCCGAAGTGCAGTGATTTCTGTAGTAATTTTCTGGACGCACTTTTATGACACAATTAAGACCTCCTTTGCTATCTTACAATAACACTGAAGCTATAAACCCATCATTACTGTCCTCCTGTCTGTCATTTAAAATGGAAGCAGAAGACTTTTTTGAATCTGAAGGATATCACTTTAGTTTGTCAAAAACAGTTTGGTGATTTAGTGCATTAATGGGCATTTCTATCCTGGAAATACGAATAGCCGTGCGTTAGCCGCCGCATGCTAACGTTAGCATGCTAGCGCCGTATGCTAACGTTAGCATGCTAGCGCCGTATGCTAACGTGGAAGTGGGGGTGTTGAAAATGTCCTGAAACAGTTACCAATGTCTTGTTAAGCTCTGTCTTCCCCAGAACATAGTAGGATCTAAAATGATTTTTAAAGATGAAGGAGCAAGTTGAAACATGCTCAATGTCTCCTTGCTAGCAGGCTCCATAGAGAGCTGCCTGGCTAACTAACTACGGTGGCCCTACACGGCCAAAATTCTACAGCGGCCGAATGCACAGGAGCGGTAAAAATACAATATAAAATTTAAAAAAAGTTTTAAAATCGATTTTGGGGCTTTTAGAATCGATTCTGAATCGCCAGGACTAAGAATCTTGATTCTTTAAAAATAGATTTTTTTTGCTGCATCCCTAATTGCTACACACTGAAACCTTTTTGTCCACAACTATATACACACACTAATATTACTGTATGAGGATACACACTGAAACCTTTTTGTCCACAACTAGATACACACACTAATATTACTGTATGAGGATACACACTGAAACCTTTTTGTCCACAACTAGATACACACACTAATATTACTGTATGAGGATGAACTCCAGTTGCACTGCCTATGTCATATTCAGGGGACGGAGAGCAGGCAGGAGGAGGGGGGTCAAAAACACCAGATGAGAATTTCTTCACTTTGCAAAGTCTAAATTTGAGTTAGGATGACATTTTTGACTTGTGAAATTTCTCAACAAGCTTATTTTATGCTTTTCATTAGACTACTATTAGCTTAAAAACACTTTTCATTTCTCCTTTAAAGTAGTAATGTTGTTTCAAACAATTTATAACATGCAAACAATAGAGTAAGCCCATAATACTGTATACATATATGGAAAAACTTTTTTTTTTTCATTTTTAACTAACTTCTTCACATTTTCAAATGACAGAGCTTAACATTTCTTTTCAGCATTTCAAATTAACCTAAAGTCCACATATTTACAATCACTTTCTCATAACGTACTCCACCTTCAACCAGTCACTTAGGCAAACTAACTTCTTCACATTTTCAAATGACAGAGCTTAACATTTTTTTCAGCATTTCAAATTAACCTAAAGTCCACATATTTACAATCACTTTCTCATAACGTACTCCACCTTCAACCAGTCACTTAGGCAAACTAACTTCTTCACATTTTCAAATGACAGAGCTCAACATTTTTTTTCAGCATTTCAAATTAACCTAAAGTCCACATATTTACAATCACTTTCTCATAACGTAATCCATCTTCAACCAGTCACTTAGGCAAACTAACTTCTTCACATTTTCAAATGACAGAGCTTAACATTTCTTTTCAGCATTTCAAATTAACCTAAAGTCCACATATTTACAATCACTTTCTCATAACGTAATCCATCTTCAACCAGTCACTTAGGCAAACTAACTTCTTCACATTTTCAAATGACAGAGCTTAGCATTCTTGCTAATGGAAGTAGCATTCTTGCTAACGTCGGCGAAAACATGCTTCGCCCGAAGATGGTATTTTAGGCTGTTTGTGCTTCGGTGAAAAGAAAATTCATCGTTGCAATAGGTACATACCACCTTGGTTTTATCCACGCTCCCATCGGGGTTTTTAAAAAAAATTAATTTGCCACCAACCACACTTTTTGGACTATCCACGTTCATCTTTTAAATCACGTTTGTTTTCCAAGCCGAGTCTGTCTTTCCAGAAGTGACATACGTGAGCTCATTTGCGCATGCGCATATCAGTTGCACGGGAGGCGAGCTGCTCTCTTCTTCTGCTGGCGGTTGGCAAACGACTTTAAGCGCATTACTGCCCCCACTAGACTGAAATTGCGATTAATCTTCATTTTTATAATATTAACTGATTAATCATTTTACATTAATCTCATGAGTTAAAGCGTTAACTTTCCCAGCCCTAATATATATATATATATATATATATATATATATATATATATATATATATATATATATATATATATATATATATATATATATATATATATATATATATATATATATATATATGTTCATCCACTGCTTCTGAATGCAAATTCTGTTCAAATTTGATTCAAGTCCTTGCATATGGTTTTAGGTTATGCATTTTTTTCCAAGTATGAATTAAAAAGTATTAAGATTAATAGTATCTCTCTCTGATTGGGTATTAAAACTTATTTACTCAGTAAGTTAAAACTGCTCTGAACACAGATGGCAGCTTATAATTTAAATCCCACTAACAGATCTTCTCACTTTCCTTCAACATATTGTTTGAATCAATCATCTGCCAGTGTCTTGTTACATTAAATCCCATTTTTACAATCCATTGTGCTGTTCAGATAGTCTGTTTGAGTTATTTTAAAGTTCCTTTCCTCAGTAAAGAGGGTGTTCTCTGGGTCACAGCTGTATTGGGGAAAAAGCTATTTGAAAGTTACAACCATGTTCACACACACACACAAAGCACACAGGTTGTATAAAATGATCGACTGCAGCCTTGATCACTTCTTAAACAAAAACGAAGAGCTCCAACCACAGAACCAAATTAGACACAATTTATTCAACCGCAAAAGTTGAGTTTCACACGCATCACATCTGGAAATATTCTGGCTGCAGAGCTTGCTCTCTGACATTTATCTCCGCTGTAGCTCAGGGTTACAGTGTGGCACTTCAGATTAAATTCTGCATGCTGCAATAATACTGCTGTCATCCTTCTGCAGCAGCAGCGGCCTTGACAGGTTTGTGTGTTAGCACGGTGCAGCTGTGCATTCTGACTCTTTATCTGCACAATGGAGACACACTAAATATGGCTTCTTCAGCTCTTTCTGTTGAACTCAGAGTAATTATTTTTGCCCGTTTGCATTTGCCCACACTTGTCTTTTTTGGATGCACTACATCTAGACAGAAGTTTAAGCTGGTGGGGGGAAAGGATTAAGATAAGGATGAAATGGTATAAAGATTTAAAAAAATTACGTAGGGATGGGGCTGATCCGATCCAGCATCGGTATCCGATACCAGCATTATTTACATATCGGATTTTCCAATCCAACCTGCCAATATTTCCGATCCTTTAAGTATGTCAGAGAGCACGTATATTGCGCCATACTCTGTGACTTATGTCTTAACATTGTGTGAGTTATGTTTATGTTTATTAAATTTGTTCATTTTTTTTTTACAAAAGAAACATAATACAAGACAATCCCATAAATGATAATGTACAAAATGTAAAAAAATGAAAGGTAGCAGAAAGAAGAATAAATCTTATTATATCTGCCCCTTTTTTCAAACAATCAGATTAAACAATAATAATCTTCCACCAACAGTACAAAATGACTAACTCTTTCTAATTTTCTAACTAATACAATACACATTACGTCATTTCATAATATTTTTTTAACAAATTCATTTTGATCATTTTCTTAAATGTAAACATTGACTTGGCATTTTTAACTACATTCTCCAAGCCATTCCATAATCTAATTCCCTGGATTGAGGTAGAACGTCCCTTCAAACTAGTTCTGAATTGTGGTTTTACAAACATCTCTGTCCCCTTAAGGTTATAAAATGTGCTCTCCATTCAAGAAATTCATTATTACAGCCTCCTATACCTGAACGGTATTGGATTGGAAAAGTATCGGTATCGATCAAGACCCAGATTTAAGTATCGTATCAGTTCGGAAGTAAGAAATGTGGATGGGTGCATCCCTAGTTTTTAGTTTGTGTGTGTTTTAGTGGCAGGTTGTTCTGCATCCTTCCAGGGGTGACAATGAAAACAGCTGCCTGTGTATGTCCTCCCTTCAACTCCTTCCTTCTTCCCCTTGTCCTGCTCACTTATTAAAGCTTAATACAAGCCAACAAGCTGCCTGTCTGCTCAACGAGCAATGTGCTGCTTGTTTCTTGGCTTCCATCTCTGATTACGGCCTAGCTAGGAAAGGAGACAAAGTAGGAGACATAAAGGAGTTGAGAGCAAAAACATGAGCTGAAGAAGAAAATAAAATACAGGAAAAAGAGGGAAATGGGCAGTGATTAAAACTGTGATGTTCGCAACAGGTATCGTAAAAGGGTAAAGAAGCTCACATAGCTTCATTCTTCTGTTCATCACACTGTCCTTCCCTTCCTCTGATACTCTTGTTAGCTGCTAATCCCCTCCTGGCTTGCGCTGCTCACTGTTTCGGCACCAAGAGTGTTGGCATGATTAAAATACAAAATTCAGAAGAGAAGAGAGAAGATTTTGCACTTTTAGAAAAAAGTTGTATCCATGGAATAAAAGTGATGATGTTGCTTATTGAACAGTGAGTGCTTTTGAGGGTGTGTGTGTGCATATGTGACTCTACCTTGATATTTTTCGGTTTGTTCTCTGATTTTGGTTTTCTCAAATGACTCTCAGCTGCTATCACACTACAGTATATTTTCGCTCAATAGCTGTAAGATTGATTAGCTTAAAATCCTTTTTTCCCCTTACAACAATTAGGTGGCTGTGATGACCGACTTAAATGTGCTTTACTATAAAAGTAGATCAGTTATGAAGGTCCACCCACTGATTACTTTCTGAAAATTTCATTAAAATGTATGTAATGGGGGCAGAATAAACTCTGTAAAAGTAAATATCCTACCTAAATTTTTATACCTGTTCAGAATATGCCCATCTTTCTTACTAAATCATTCTTTACCAATCTGAACAGCCGGATATTAGCATTTGGAATTAAATGCATACACGGATTGCCATTTGCCCCACAGACTTGGAGGCATGTCACTTCCTAACTTCATGCACTATCACTGGACAGCTATCAGAGCTCTTCTATTCTGGTTTGGTAAGGACACTCCTTCTCCTAGTTGGGTGGCCTTAAAAAGAGCATTGATTAGATATAGTTCTCCTTCTGCATTACTTTGCTCTTGACTGCCCTTTAAACAATCAATATCAACGTACACTTTTAACCCAATTGTGATCTGGGCGATTAAGCTCTGGAATAAGTTCAGGAGGGTATTTAACTCTACAGAGTTACTGTTTGTGGCACCTGTGTCAAATAATCGTGTGTTTACTCCCTCAGTACAGCTTTTGACACCTGGGTCTTGATGGGAGTGCACTTACTGTGTAATCTCTATGATGATGGTAGATTTGACTCTTTTGAGCAGCTGGTACAGAAGTTTAATATTTACAAGTCACACTTTTTCAGATATTTGCAGCTGAGACATTTTGTGAGGTCTAACTCTGATTGTTTTCCTTTGTACCCTTCTAAATATTTTGTGGTTAAGATTTTGGAATGTAGGTCAGGTCTGATACCAAAGGGGCCCTTTGTAGTATATATACACACTGCTCAGTTCATACCATGAGACCAGTTTGGACTCCCTTAAACTGAAATGGGAAGCAGACTTGGAGGGATCCATACCAGAATCAATCTGGAAAAGGCTCATTAAGAACATTTAATCATCTTCTATCTGTTTGAGACACGCTGTAATTCAATTCAAGGTGGTGCACTGGTTGCACTGGTCCAAAGACAAGCTGTCCAAGATCAAAGCTGACCTGGACCCTGCATGTAATCATTGCAAACAAACTCCAGCTACACTCTGGCACACATTCTGGACCTGTCCCAAACTGCAGACCTTTTGACAATCTATTTTTGACACCTTCTATGGGATATGTGGCAAAACTGTACACCCATTACCACTCATCTCATTGTCCATGGGTGGTCCCTGTGGATACGTCCTTCAGCAACTACGAGAAGGATGTGATTGCTTTTGGCTCTCTTTAGGCCAGGAGACATTGTTTTGTGCAATTGAAAGAACCCACACACACCCAGCATATACATTGGATAAGAGAAGTGACATATCATATCCATCTAGAAAAAATAAGATATACCCTGAAGGGTTCTGTTAAGAGATTTTGGGACATGTGGCAGCCCTTTATGTTGTATGTGGGAAAACTTGCCAATGCCTGTGTAATTCATTTTAATTAATGTACGGTATGTATGTGTGACTGATCTGGTGTGTGAGAGAAGGAGTGGGAGTTTTTTTTCCCTTCGGTTTTATGTTGTTTCTGTTGTATATGTTTTAAATGAAAAACTAATAAAAAGACTGATTTAAAAAATATATGAAGTGGTTTGTGAGCTATTTTGCTAACAGAAAAACATAATGGCAAAGTTTTAAAAACAGATAATGCAAATTAAGTTAGCAGGGATGACTTTCAGCTTGAACTACACCAAGTTCTGCTCAATAATTGTAAAATTGACTGAGGCAGACATTTTGCTTTTTCTAAAGTCACTTAGCTGTGTCAGCCATCTTGAATGTTGTTGACCCTAACATAAAACGGCTGTAGTTGTGCAGTCAGTGATTACTCTCTGTTCAATGGTTCATCAGACATTATGCTTACACTTCAAACAAATGAACACATGTACAAGTAACGACTAAAAGCAGAGGTGAAAGAAGGGAAGTGAAATTATTTTTGACACATCATCGGTGATGATCTTATTATGTATCCTCAAGATAATTTCAGTCTGCAACAGCTTGGATTCTGTTTTTATTGCTCTGGTCGTTGTTTCAGAGAATAAAGGAAGTGCAAAGAAATGAGTACAGTAGATGTTTAAATCTTGGAACATGATTGCATTGCTGCGATGACCTCCAGTAAAATGAGCACTCAGATAAATTAGTTTTTAGAAAACCAGACAAAGTGGTCTCTCTCAAACAAAAAGCTGTTTAACGCATTTTATGTTTAACAAAAAATTCCAGTTGACATTCTTTTTTCTTTTTTAGCCAAATATTTTGCAAACGTTAACCTTCAGAGGTCCCTAAAACTATTCACTGTGAAGGAAATGTCAGTCTTTGTTTCTTCTTTATGCAAATCTGTGTTTTCACGATGAGGGAACCATATATTTCTGTTGTTGTTAAACCAGTGCCTCTGAGATTCACGCAACGTGTCCTTTGGTATCAGTACTGTATAAAAAGGTGACAAAGTCTGCATATGGACGGAGTGGTTCTGGTACTTTTGTCTATCTCAAGGTTGGACTTTTTGAGCTGACTTTTTTCTGAACTTCAAGGGAAAAAAACTATTTTGTTTGAGACCAATTTTTAAAGATTCATTCTCACTTTTTTTTTTCAAAACATATATATGACCCAGGAAAAATTGGCTGAAAATACACACGTTCACTCCGATAACCCTGCATATTGAGGAAGGATGCAAAGTATCATAGGAGTAATGACCAAACATTCCCAGGTTGTAATAAATGGAAGGATTCTTATGAAAAGATGTACATATAATTCCTTGAAGGAATGCATATCACCCTCTGCATTTCATGCCAGTGCTTTTAACTAAGATTTTCTTATGTTGGGAAATTATGGACTCATGCTAATTTTAGATAAAACATTAAAATGAACCTTGTGCAAGTTCTTTTCAAAATTTTCAACAGGCAAAGCATTCTGATCTCTGCTGAAATTCAAATTCAAGCTCTGTTTTTATTGGCTGATTCAAATTCAAGCTCTGTTTTTATTGGCTGGTTACAAACTCTGTTTTTATTGGCTGGTTAAGGACGGGTCACTCTGTGTTTTTAGTGTTTTTATAAATGCTGATAGAGAAGCAAGGGGACTATAGTTTTTTTCAGAGATTACTTTGTCTAACATCAGTCTGTCAGTAGATAGTGACAGAGTGAAGAAATATGTTAAAAATATATTGTTAGAAAAGTTACAGACTGCATTACAAAGTTACATAGTGCAGCTTTAATCTTCATATATTTGTGCGTATTAGTTTAAGTCGGAAATATTTGGTCTAAAAACGTGTTTACGGTAGTCCTATGGGTTGAACAGAGGAATTGCACCTTAATTTTCTTATTGGTCTAGGATTCTCACTGTGACATGTTTTCTCACTCTGTCATCACGAAAGTGATTCAAGCAGAGCCAATCCCCTGCAGAGATGGGAAGGTCCTCGCTGAAGTTCATACCTTATATGGAAGTGATACATTGCACTCCGGAAAAGTACTGCAACAACGCATATTATAGTTTTTGGAATGGCACTACAGTAGTTATTTGTATATTTTAACCAATTTATTTTAAAAATCCTTTTCACGTTATCGAAACTATTTGGTTGTAATTGTTTTCTTATGGTGCGATGGATGAGCAAAGCATGTATGCCAAGATGGGGCAGTGGTGGAAGTGCAGGTTTGGGATCCAACAGACCCAGGTTCGATCCCCGGTCATGGAATACCTTGTGGTATTATTATTTTTTTTAGGCCTTTTGTTTTGGATAGATCGGGTGGGAATAGATAAATACATCTACATAATTATTCTTTGTTGTTGCTTGCTGTAAGTTGTTTGCTAGAGTTTTAGTTTGTTTTAGTTTGTTGCTAGAGGGGGCGTGAACGCAGCACAACCACCCACCTCCTCCCCTCCTTGTCTCTCGACACTCCCATTTTCATGAGGAGTTTGAATCTGGTCTGGGGGCGGGGCTACCGTTTCACAGTGGGTTGAGTGCCTCTTTAAATTGAGCTGACTTGATGTACAACTATTGTTTACTTCCTGACAGTTTCATGAAAATGTATTCAATGATTCATGAGATATTTTGCTAACATTAAAGACAAACACACGCACAGACGTGGCCATAAATATTATCAGCCTGACTTTACCTTTGGCAGTGTCCAAAAGTAAATTAGGGGAACCAACACCTGCTTCGGCATCCATTACTGTGTGAAGGTCTCGGCCCTGTAAGATGCTAACTAATTAACTTGGGAGTCGTTTGGAGGCTGCCCATGGTTCGACAAGTTTCTTAATCAAAAGTCAAGCCAAGAAACTTTTCTCGCAGTTTGAGAGCTGGAGTAGATGTATTAGAAATACAGCACATCAAACTGGAACAAAGAGATTTCCCAGCTTCCCAGTGGACCTGCTGATGGTACGAGCACACAGTTCTAAGCTGGATAGGTTACGGCTGTGCGAGGGAACAGCCAGTGATCTGACGAGCTTTCATCTCCAGAATCCATCTTTTCTCTGCTTAAAGTTAGTGTGCAAAATGTGCGTGCACATGTCCAAGCATGTGCAGTCTGCTGTGATTTTGTTTGTGCAGATTTATGAATGCATGTGTGTTAATAAGCAAATGCCCACACTACTTGCCATCATGGCTGAGTGACTCTGCTCATTATCCTCTTTTCTTTTCCTGCAGTTGAAAGACTGCAGGCACTATTTAGCTGCTAGATTTCTGTACCTTTCCCTGCCTACCACTTTTATTTCCACTGCCGTGTTTCTTTCTGTGTCACACACAAACAGTGCACCCCATGTTGTGAGCTGTCAAACTGAAATGCACATGTATTATTCAGGCACAGAGGCAAACTAAAACAGAAAGGATGTGTATTCCTTACTTGGACTAAACCTTGATGCTCGTAAACTGTAAACTGTGTTTACTCCTGGAATGACTGTAAAACTGTTCGCAGTCCTGCCCTCGTGGTCGTGGTGCCTTTTAAAGAGTGTCTATGAAAAGTTACTGGAGAATTTTGCATGACGGAGGAAAAATAAGGTTAGGGGAAAAATGTATTTCAGCTGTGTATCCTGAGGGGCTGTCAGAGGAGTCTGCATTTTACTTGGCTGATCAATATGTTAAAACATTTATGGACCTCTGCCATGTGTTTGTAATTAAAATTCCAGAAAATGAACACAAAAATAACTCTTGATGGATTTGGGTCTTGGACTGGGTTTACTAGGATGGACAAATCAGGCCCAGAGTCAAGGTCTGCAGTCACAGCTGATTAATTGTATACCTGCTCCACTCCATTCCTCTTCCTTCAGTTTATTTAGCTCCAGAAAAAAAATCATTTTAATTCACTCTCATTTTGGTTTCCTTTTTTTGTGCCTGAGTAGAAAGATTTCTGTGCAGGTAAGCGAAGTAATGGATTTGCTTCAGGAAAGGCTGTGTGTTAAAATCAGCAGAGTGGGGTTGACTCGCTCTGCTGCCATGTAATCAAAAGCTTTTTTTTCCTTCATAAATGTTTTTCACTGCCTAAGTTTCAACTAGTAATGTTCACTTAAATTTTTATCAGAAGACCTTTTTTTTTTTTTAAACATTTTAATTAGATCAACATTTAGCAAAGATCAGCTGACAGGATGGGAGTCTGTTAGCATGTTTCACGTGCACCTAATTCAAAATCCAATCCAAACAAAGCAGCTGGGCTGTGACGGACACCGTGCTGAATGAAATTGTTCTGCATTTACTCTAAATAACATCTGAGTTACAATTATGGATGCACCAGTCCATGAGCTAGTGACTGGAATTACAGTAGTCCCTCGTTGATCACGGGGTTTAGGGACCACGTCACCCGCGATAAGTGAAAAACAGTGTAGTAGGGATACAGTAGTTCAAGTTCAAGTTTCACTCCCAATCTCCCTCCTTCTGTGTAAATAAACCATTTTAATTTAAATACTGTAATATTTTAAATAAACAATTTATTTAAAATATTACAGTGTTTAAATTGTAGAGAAGCGCAGCAGGACAGCAAAGGGCTTCACGCAGCTCTGCAGCACGGAGCAGAAATGTACTTCTGGGTCAACTACACTGTAACAAGTTAATTGGATAGAAATTCTGAAATAATCAAAAATAACCTTTAATGCTTTTCTATTTGTGATTATGATGATTTTACGATGTGACATGCTTTGAATTTTAAGTTGGAAGACAAAAGCCGATCAGTGCGTCTGGACAGCAAAGGGTTAACCCTTCATAAAGCCGATGCAGCGGGAGAAACGTGGGCGTGGCAGAGAGCCGCAGGTGGCAGAGAGCAGATATCACGACAGGCTGCAGAGGGAGCTTCTGTCTGCACAAAGTTGCAGAACGTGCTAAATCATTTTAAATATAAATATTTTTAAATAAACAATCCATGCTGCTCGTGCGGCTCATCCATCAATCAGCCAATTATGTGTCATGTCCACTTTTACTTGGAAAAACCACGAAAGAGCGAGTCCGCAAAAGTCAAACTGCAAAGTAGCGAGGGAGTACTGTAGTTGATTTTCAGCTTGTCCAGCCTGAACGGTGCAGTCATTTTGAAACATTATAAAAAATTAAAAATAAAGTAAAAAGTCTGACCTGTGACCTCACCATAGCTAACCAGCTAATTTGCATCAGTAGTGGCATGGCTTTGGTGTGCAAGTTGTTTTTCCGTGCAAAGAAGATTTGAAGTTAGATATTTGCAACGTGACTGAACCACCTTTAGCAGCAACAACTTGAAGGGCTTTTTTCTTTCTGTATAACATCAAGTCTCTCACATGAACAAAAGAGACAGGGCAGAACTCTGCTGGGCTGAGGAGGAGAGCACTGCATTAAAAGTGTGTCACCCTTGTGTCATTTACGATAACAAATTAACTCACTTTGCCGATCTTCTTGTGGTTAACTATTTTTGAAAACTAACATAATGGTCCCTCAGTAATAAAGCTGTTGGTTGTTGCTTAAAAAAAAATGAGAAAAAAGGTTTCTACCCTCGTGAAACTGTTGAATATTGTGAATGACTTAGTTGTCGTCTCATTTAGGACTGAATACTTTTTTATACAGATCAGTTGAAGATCGACTCAGTAACTGCAGGTAAAACGAGCCCAAATCACCATCACTCCTACTGTGCTCCACACGTGATGTGAGGTTGTTCTGATAAGATGTGTCTGGTAAACAACTTTTCTACTTTGGTTTCATCTCCTCAGCAGATATTGTTTCCTGGAGTTCATTAATTCAGATGCAGCTTTACAAACATGACATGCTGCAATAACCTCTTTAGGGTAAAAGACATTCTCCTGGCAACCCTATCAAACAAGCCATACAAATTTTACTATTTTTATGACTTTATTGTCATGAATTTTAACCTTTAACCTGCTAACGGAGGTCTCCAGGTGAAGGTTTAGGAATTTTTTACTTTTTTTTTTCCTGAACAATGTTCATCTCATGGGGTGATTTTGCTGGGATGTCTTGTCCTCAGAGGATTGTCAGCTGTCTTAAATGCTTTCCACCTGTGAATTTTCTTGCTCATGGCAGAATGATGGACTCCAGATTCACCTTTCACCATTCCCACAATGGTGGGTTGCAACAGTTGCTTCTCTAAGGTCACTGCTGATGTCATTTCTACTTGGCAACACACACCCCTGTGTTCTCCAGAGCAGAAAATAGCTAAAACTCCTGCTTTTAGAGAGGTGTGTACACTCAAGTAAATATAGTTGTTTTATTACTATAGATATTTTGATCACAGTCAAATTCTAAATTTTTATTGTAATTTAAAATAAAAAGTATGTTTGATAAAGTTTTTTTTTTTTAGATAAATCTGAACAATACAGCAAGTCAGAGCTTTACGAAAATTGGAAAATAAAACTGGAGAGGAAAAATGTGATCAGTACATGTCTGGTTGAAACACTGGCTGCATTTTAGTTTGGTTATTGTGATTTTTGTTTTAGATGCAACACCAGCAGCAACAATAAATAAACACAAACAGGATGCAGCTAATGAAATGGCAACACGTTCCTCATGGAGTCTAACAGTCTGCCCGAGGGATTCACATTTCTAATTCCCAACTCGAGAACGGGGCCATTACAGTTTAATCTCTCTCACTAGTTGTTACATCTTTTTTTTAACATCACAGCTGCATGCAATACTATACACCCACCTGCAGGAAAATAAAGCCCATTTGTTTTTATGGTAACACCCCCGGAACTGAAGTGTTGGACTCATTCCCAATACAAATTTCTCAAGGTTTAACAGAAATGATTAAAGCAATAGGCCTCATGTTGGGGTGGCTCACCATCTGGATGGCTGATTAAACTGCGCTCCCCCCACCACCACCCACTGGTTTTATTCATACCCATTTAATGAGATGTCTCATCTATGACATGAGCCAAGCCCCCCCTCAAGTGGACATGCCATCAGACGTCCTGCACTGAATATTCACTCACAATCACTGCACTCATCCGGACCCTGGACCACAGAGCGCTGATGATTGATACCGAGGCACTGCAGCACACTCCGGGGTTAAAGGGATAGGAAGAGGTTGATGGAGAGAGAGAGCGAGACAGAGGAGAAGGAACATGGGAGACGTGACAAAGGCAGGAAGAGTTTAGAGGATGTGTCACAGGAAACATTCACAGAATGGACGCAAAGACAAAGTAAGTATGTTAGAAAGAGTAAAAGCTTGGAAGGAAGTGGGAGTGATAAAAAGCATAGATATGATGATGTGAGGAGGGAAAAACACGACATTTGATGCAAAGTTACAGGAAGTGATCAATCATGGTTGATTTTTGTCTTAATAATTGAAAGAAAGATATTCCCCCTGAGGCATAAGTGGAAAGCAGGTTTCATTTTTCAGGATGCAGAACTCTCTGAAGGTTTAACCCAGAATGTCCAGGACAAGCAGTTTTGCTGACACTGAAATGATTAAATGGTGTGTGTGTGTGTGCACATGTATATGTTGGGGTGAATGCTGTTCATTGAATTGTCACTCATTGCTTTTTCTTCTCGTTAGCGCACATGCAACACATGGGACTGCAATCCGATCACATAAGACAACACTTTCAATCACGTGTGCACAAACCCCCATTTTCAAGAAAAAACAACCGTCTCGTTGCTTTGCTTTTGGGACGTGCTCCATTAAAAGTGATGTTTTAACCTATATGTTAAAAGGGATAGTTCAGATAGTCTGAAATGGGGTTCTGCAGAAAGGTGTATGAGCATTTAATATATTTTCTGTTTTTGTTAGTACTTTGGATGGCTTCAGTTTGAAGAAGTACGAGGTTAGTTCTGGCCAGATTAACTAGTCTGCTACATCATAACCAAAGTGTGTTGTCATCTTAAAACAACAATTGAAAAAAAAAAATCTTCATTGACTGAGAGAAGCATTCCTTCAAGGAATATTGGTTTCTTTCTATTTTTTACCAATCTTCTTGTACGGTTAAAATACATGTTATATTTCAATGCATTTTTAAATAATGGTTAAATTAGATTATGCATGTAATAATTAATTTCTGTTCTCATTTAGTCATGCCTTTCTCTTTAATCCACTGCAATCAGTGAAAATGTTTTTCTTCCTTGAGAATTCTAATCAAGGCAACTTTTTAATGGGATTTAATTATAGTATTTATTATTAAATTATGTAAGTAACATGATATAGTCTGACCTTTTTGAAAAAGCCTGGAGGCGTCGCATTAATTCCGAGACATTTTTTCTCACCTATACGACAAGTAGTATTTACATGTCCCGTTTAAAGGCCGTCACTTGTAACTTTAGGCTGTGATGTGTACCCAAAACACACAAACTCATTTCAACACGCCCTTGAAAATACCATCTATCAGTGAGGACCTGTCGCTGGCTGAAGTAAGCCAGCACTCTGTAAGACTCTTTCGGAGGCTCCCGCTGTGGAGAAAGAGATGTGACGAGCTGAGGAAGACATCAGATGAAAGTGTTGAAACCTTCAGGAGTTCTCACTCTTCACAAAACTTTCCAGCAGCTCACGAAACCATTTTTTTTAAAACCTCTGAGCTCCATCAAAAAGGATCCCTAAAGTAGAAACTGCAAACACTAAAAGCTAATTCACTTCTTTTTCCCCCTTCAAATACAGGTAGTCCTCAACTTACGACGCCCCCGACTTACAACGTTTCGGACTTACGAAAAAATTAAAAATGATAAATTCATCCATCCATCCATTATCTTTACCCATTTCTTCCATTTTGGGTCACAGGGGTCGCCGGTGCCCATATCCAGCAATCACAGTGCGAGGGGCGGGGTGCACCCTGGATGGGTCTCCAGTCCATCACAGGGCCACATAGAGACAAACAAGACAACAACCATTCACTCTCTCACTCACACCTAGAGACAATTTAGAGTACTAATCAGCCTAAATGATAAAT
>JBBPBX010056402.1:0-22778 GCA_038048925.1 Garcialebias charrua
GAATGGAGGCTCAGGGCTGGCTTCCAGAGCAGGCCGCAGGCTCGTAGCTTCTCCTCGAGCTCGTTGCTTATTCCAAAATGAACGGTTTTTCCGACATCAAGCAGGAACTCACGGCTATACTTGCGTTCTTGAACACGTAGACATGACGAAGACGTGCCGGCACATTGCGGCATGCTAGACAAAATTGACGAAAACACCGTGTTGTCGGGAGAGAGAGAAGCCGCGACGTTTGCACGCGCCACCATCTTTCCAAGGAATTTAGATATAGAAGAGTCCAGGGACTTAAACCATTCAGTTGAAGGTTTATTTGGAATCATTGAGAATAAATAATTTATTCTCGGCAGTACCATCATTTTTACCGAGGCTACTCTTCCCATAAATGATATGGGTAGAGATCTCCATCTAGTAAGATCATCTTCAATTTTCTTTAATAGTGGGATATGATTCAATTTTATTAAGTCTTTAACCCTCCTGTTATGTTACGGGTCAAATTGACCCGTTTTAAAGTTTACATTTTTTTTAAAAATAGTTAAAAATATTTTTTCTGCATGAAACTTTTTCTATTTGTCTTAATAGTTCCAATCAACATATAAATTGAAAATGATTCACTTTACACATTTGTACCACTCTCTGCGTCTACTTGTTACATCGATACTGTTCGGGTCAATTTGACCCGGCAGTCAAAATGAATGGTAAAAAGGGTAAAAACATTTCCAATTCTATTTGTTTCCTTGAAACTATGAGACATATTTCACTACACACACACACACACACACACACACACACACGCACACACACACACACACACACACACACACACACACACGCGCACACACACACACACACACGCACACACACACATACACACACATACACACACACACGCACGCACGCACATGCACGCACGCACGCACCACACACACACACACCCATACACACACACACACATGCACACATGCATTTACATAAACCCACTTTCTCACTATTCTCTTTACTTCACAAGGAAACTGTGAGAAAGCAGGTGTTTATACAACTTTTGACGGGAACCTTTTCTGTTCCCGTGGGAAAACTCCACCTACACAAATCTTCATGACTCATTTGTCTTGATTTTAATTTTGGGCAGCACGGTGGCACAACTGGTAGAGCTGCTGCCTCTCAGCGAGAAAGTTGCCGGTTCAAATCCCGGTCCGGGGCCTTTCTGGGTGGAGTTTGCATGTTCTCCCCGTGCATGCGTGGGTTTCCTCCGGGTACTCCGGTTTCCTCCCACAGACCAAAAAACATGCTTGTTAGGCTGATTGGTGACTCTAAATTGACCCTAGGTGTGAGTGTGAGAGTGGATGGTTGTTTGGTGTGAGTGAGACAGGTCCCTCTTGTAAATTAGTCCCCGTGACTCAACGAGGCTAGCCTGTATAAATAAAGGTTGAATGAATGAATTAATTAATTAATGAGCGGGTCAATTTGACCCAGAACAGTAAATGTGTCTCAAGTTCAATTATAAAGATCACCCTTTGAAAAAAATAAAATAAAATGTAACATAATTTTTTTTACAAAAATCAATTTCAAGGATAATTATTGTTTTTTTGTGTGTAGGTTTTTTCAGCAAACATAAAAAATGTAAATCACATTGTTTATGTCCAAATGAGTTAGTCGTCATTATCCTTTATTTATGAGAAATAAAAAAAACATCATTGCACAAATATTGACTGACATGGTTAGTATTGGAGTTAATAATCAGATACAAAAAGGTTTTGGAGGATTTTTTGGGTTTCTGACACTATTACATGATTAAACACTCCCCGGGTCAAATTGACCCACGAACATTATTGCTGTACCTCAGAAACAAACATAACAGGAGGGTTAAATTTAGGAGAGGTATTAACACCCAGATATATAATGTTACCTGATTCTAGTCTTTCATTGAGATAATTATTAAACACGCAATTTATTGGAAGAACTGTAGATTTTGTCCAATTTATAGAATAATCAGAAACTTTTGAGAACTAGTTTATTAATTTGATAACATTAGATATTGAGTTTCCTGAGTTCTCAAGAAAAAGTAAAACATTGTCAGCATAAAGACAAATTTTATGTTCTATGTTTCTACAGTGTATGCCTTTAACATCAGCACTTTGCCTTATTGCTGCTGCTAAAGGTTCAATAAAAATAGCAAATAATGCTGGTGAAAGTGGGCAACCTTGCCTGGTGCCCCTCTGTAAACAGAAGCTTGAAGATATTTGATTATTTGTCCTGACATACGCTGTTGGTGAGCTATATAATATTTTTAACCAGTTAATGAAGTAGTTCCCAAATCCAAATTTATTTAAGGTAGCAAATAAGAAATTCCAATTTACTCTATTGAATGTTTTTTCTGCATCTAAAGACAAAATAGCTGTTTCAATATTTTTAAAATATGAATACTCTATTACATTATATAATCTGCGAGTATTTGTGTTCGAGTGTCTTCCTTTTATGAACCCGGTTTGGTCTGGATGTATAATAACAGGAGTTATCTTCTCTAGTCTTTTAGATAAGACTTTACAATTTTTTTTAACATCAACATTAATAAGAGAGATTGGACAATAACTGGTAGGTAATACTGGGTCTTTGCCTGGTTTTAATAGGAGACTAATGTTGGCTGAATTCATATGTGTTGGTAGCCTGTCATTTTCTTCTGACTCAAGTAGCACTCTATAAAATATTGGTTCCATTATGTCCCAGAAGTTTTTTATAGAATTCTACTGGATATCCATCAGGACCTGGAGATTTCTTATTAGGCATGCTTTTAGTTGCTTCATGGAGCTCATCTGGTGTTAATGGTGAGTCTAGTTTTGATGATTGACTAATATCTAGTTTTTGAAGTGTTACTCTCTCCAAGAATTCATTAATATCCTCATTAGATGGATTTATTTGTGGAGTGTATAGAGTTTTATAGAAATCTTTAAAAACAGTTTACTTTTCCCTCATCATGAATTATATTTCCATTTTTATCTACCATATATTGATGTTATATAGATGCCAAGACAAACTTAAGCTCACATACCGACAGAAGAGACAGAACAGGATCCAGAACACCAAGCGGTGAACAGAGTGATATAAAATCTGATCTAACAGGTGTGAATCGTGACAGTTTAGTGTGTTGAGAGTACTTGCCTTTTTTCTCCTTGTCACTGAGTTTTCTCTTCACTGTTCACTTCAGATGAATGGATAGTAATGTGATGTAAATGGGTAGTTTCAGCCTTGATTGGGCTGAAAATAACAAACTCTTTAAAGCTCAGCAGCTTAGTCTTTCACATAAGCTTTGTATCTGTTACAATAAGCGGCTGCCCAATCTGGCAGTTTGAGTTCTTCCCAGTCATTTTATATATCAAGGCATTTGCCATGAGGCATTGCATCAGAACATGCACAAAAAAAATTAGAACAATTTCTGAGTTCTTCAACATCCTTTGCATAGAGCCTTGGCCAGCTTTTCTCTAAATACTCTATATAACAAATAACTGTTCAAAGTGGTGATTTAGCTTATTACAGGCATACTGGTAAGATTTATTATCAATTAGATCGTTGTGCAGGGCCAGCAACATATTTCTTTAAATAATAAAATTTCTCTTTTGGAGTGATTGCGCTTTGGCCAGTGAGTGCCGTAAATAAAGTTTCCATTCAATGACTCTTATTGGATCTCCATTAAAGACAAATTATTCTGGAGCAGAAAACCTTCTTAGTCCTAGACGGTCTTGGAACACATAAGTGAGGGAAAACCTGACTTTCACGGAAGGTTTTGCTATATTGGACTATGGAACTGTTGTCACAAGAGAGTTCTTGACTTCAATTTTCTTTTCACCCTCAACATAGTTGGTATCTTTGCAGTATGTCTCCATATAATAGAATTTCAGTCTAGCCTGAGCCTGCCAAACTTTTTTGTGTGTGTTTAAAAATTTGAACTCCCACCTTTTTTTGTTTACAGACTCATTGTGCAGGACACATGCTGTTTCATCTGCTGTACCATTTGACTGTGTTAGCAGCAGGATTATGGTGAAGACTTGTCAGTGGTCCAATTTGTGAAGGCAGACTGTTCTCAGATCAATGAGGGTGAAGCTCTTATTGTAGTGAACCCCATCCAGATGATGGTGACGTGTACTGATGTTTCAAGACGTTCCGTAATTTGTTTTCGTTAACATTTTTGTTGTGAAAACACCTCAAGACCTACAGGTCATAAATCTAGCATAAATTAGCTCAATAAATTAATATATCTACAATAACACAGACATTCCCAGTCATTTATTTACATAAAATTTGGCTCACAAAAATAAGGGAAACTTTAAATTAAACTTGACAACTGTTGAGGATCCCTTTATAACATATAGCTTGATGCTATGTTTAGCACTTGCAACATAATATAGAGCTATTCAGAGCATAAATATCACAGTGGCACTGCAGCGTTTACACAAATTAACAACAGCATTTCCTCAACAGCAGTAAAGTGCATTAAAACAGTCTTCATAGTTTATAGAGTCCCTTCATTCTTTTTTCCATAACCCAGTTACACACATTCACATAGCTGCATATTTTTCACAGGAAGTACACACAATAAAAGTCTGGGTAATAAAAAATAAAAATAAAAATAAAGCATCAAATGGAAGTTATACTGAGGTGCACTTACAATTCCCATCATCAATTAAAACACCCATAGTCTGTTATGTAAATAATCACTTAATGCAAAAGTATCAGCTGAGTGAAGACTTAGAAAATACCATTCCATTGAACTGCAACAATTGTTTTCAGACTGGAGTTGTTTCATGATGGCAAAATTTACTTTAGACCTGGCCTTGCTCTTGTTAGCCATTAATTCATCTCTTCAAAGAGAACTTCTGGACAGTCTGGGGCTGAACACCTCAATGTGTAACTGGCTGCTAGACTTCCTGACCGGGAGACCACAGACAGTACGGATCGGGAGTAACACATCTAGCACCATCACATTGAACACAGGGGCCCCACAAGGATGTGTGCTGAGCCCCCTTCTATTCACCCTGCTAACACACGACTGCACACCATCGTACAGCTCCAACCACTTCATCAAGTTTGCGGACGACACAACAGTGGTAGGTCTCATCAGCAACAACGATGAGACGGACTACAGGAACGAGGTGAGCCGCTTGGCCTTGTGGTGCGGACACAACAATCTCACTCTCAACGTGGAGAAGACAAAGGAGATTGTCGTGGACTTCAGGAAGAGGGATGCACAACATGCCCCTCTGACCATCAACAGCACCGCAGTGGAGAGAGTGGACAGCACCAAGTTCCTGGGAGTGCACGTCTCAAAGGACCTGTCCTGGAGCAGGAACACTGCAGCACTGGCGAAGAAGGCTCACCAGCGCCTCTACTTTCTCCGCAAGCTGAAAAGGGCTGGAGCTTCAACCTCCATCATGTGCACCTTCTACAGAGGTGCCATAGAAAGTGTCCTGACCAGCTGCATCACTGTGTGGTTTGGTGCATGCACTGCATCCTGCCGCAAGAGCCTCCAGCGCATCGTGAAAGCAGCTGAGAAGATCGTCGGCACCTCCTTGCCCTCACTGCAGGACTTACACAGCAAACGCCTCACTCGGAAAGCCCACCGCATGGCAGGTGATCCCACACACCCACTACACAGCCGCTTTAGACTGCTGCCATCAGGGAGGAGACTGAGGAGTCTCCAGGCTCGTACCAGCAGACTGAGAGACAGCTCTGTTCATCAGGCAGTCAGAATGCTAAACACTCTGCCTGCTCTGCCTCCCCTCCCATTTGAACTGCCTTAACACAAAAAACTTTCTCACACATTACCACTCAACACAAAGTTTTTAACACTGGACTCTGTGTCTTAACACAAAAAACTTTCTCACACATTACCTGATGGGGATTTTAAACCCCTGTTACCTTAATATTAACCACACAAGATAAACAAGAGAACAGTGTTAAATCAGACAAACAACTTTGCAAAGGGGAAGGGCTTTTAATGTCTTTTGAAACTTAGTTTGGTCTCAAATACATTGTGCAGCACAATTCCGAATTGTACTGGACATGACAAGCTATTTAAACAAGAAGCAGGTGGAGTTTGACAAGCTCTGACGTCTTACAGATAAAACAAACAAGTCGTGTTTCTGATCCTACAAGAACATCTTATCCAGACATTGTCAAGGCTAGAAGACTGTCTTTTCTGTATCAAAGAGAAAAAGCAAACAACATGTTTGTACTATCAAATATAAGTGTTTGAGGGGAACAGAGAATATTTGATATAAGTGAGCTGGGTTATAATTATTGGGTCAGAGTAATTAGTTTTAGATGATAAATATTGAATATCTCCATCATTACCACTCAACACAAAGTTTTTAACACTGGACTCTGTGTCATCAAACGGGTTATTCACTAAACTCTCGGTCATGTACTCATTCAGTTTGCACTACTTCTTATATTTGCACTAATGTTTGTATTACATTACTGCCTATAGTCATACTACTGTTTACATTCACTGTTTACATTTATTAATACTGTTTACATTTATTACTACTGCTTTACATTTATTACTACTGTTTACATTTACACTACTTTTATCTACACTACTGCAGATACATATACAGCATTCTCTGACTAGCCTTATCTAAGGATGCCAAATGTGCCTTATGTGCCTTACTTCATATGCCACTTTGCCTCTATACCAACATCAACTACCTCATACATATACTGTGTACATCAACTTATATGCTGCTGTGCCACTCTTTGCAAATGTCAACGCTAGAAACTTCAGTTTATTTTATAGATTTACGTTTTTATACTTTTCATACTACTATGCAAAAACTCAGGACAGTATTACACTTTTATTATTTCATTTTATGCTTATGTTCATTGGGTGTTTGGTGTTTTAGGGGTGTTTGGTGTTTCAGTGTTGGTGTAAATTTTCATACTTTTATACTATTATGAAAAAACTCAGGACAGTGTTACACTTTTTTACTATTTTATGCTTATGTTTATTAAATGTTTTAGTGTTTAGTGTTTAGATGGTTACTGTTGCACCGAGGGACTGAGAGAAACGCAATTTCGGTCCTGTGTATGTCCTGTACATATTGCAGTTCTGACAATAAAGTTGACTTTGACTTTGACTTTGACTTCTGCCTTATATTCCAAACTGACAATGCCCATTAGCAATGTCCGCTGCAGGTAAGATATTGGTTATTACCGTATTTTCCGGCCTTTACGTTGCTTCGCCCCACAAGTCGCTATAGTCCAATATGTCCAATGAATTTGAAAAATCCATAAATATGTCGCTTTGCCCCATAAGTCGCATCTATTATGCGTCACCGCTGACGCGTTGCGTATGTTACGCGTCACAGCAAATGGCCACAGGAGCATGCACGGAAGGACTTTAACAAGATAAACACGGTAAATTGAATTCATCATCATCATCATCATCATCAAAACAATTATTTGTTTGCTGAAAATTATAGCAAAGATGTGTCTGAGCTGAACTTTTCCTTAATAAATGCACGTAATGGTCAAATAAGCTGAATTTAAAAAATTGTTTCGCTATTTCGTTGCTGCGAAGCGTGCACGCGCAGTGAGCGGATACGCTTCATTTCTTTAAAATTTAACAATATAAACAACTAAAAATATATATCTGTTGGCTGATATTATAGTAAAAGTGTTTCTGAGCCTAACTTTTCCTTAATAAATGCACGCTCAGCTGGATTAAAAAATTAGTTTGGCTACGTGCACACGCACGGGTGGGACAGCTGCATTTTCTTTAAAATTTAGCAAGATAAGCACTTTAAAAATATATTTGTTGGCTGACAACATTATAGCAAAAAGTGTTTCTGAGCTTAACCGTTCCTTAATAAATTCACGTACCGGTAATGGTCAAATCAGCTGGATTTAAATTGTTTCGCTTTTACGTCTTCCAAACGGTCGAGCGCGCTGCGAAAATAAATTATAAATAAATCGAATTTTCGCTCAAACATCTCCTAAAGCTAACTCGTTGTAAATGTCCATCCAGTGATCACTTTCTGTAAGTTTCATCAAAATCTATCATGTGGTTCTTGAGCTATTTTGCTAACAAGGTAACAGTAATTCAGACCTCCAGAGAGCAGGAGGCCGTGCTGCGGCAGAGTGAGTCCGACCAGAGGAGGCTTCTGTCGGACACATGAGCTGGGAACAGTCGGTGGACCCTAGCGGCCGAAAGTGGTACTGCTCCATTTATTTTGTTAGAATGAATGGAAACTTTCAAATCTCCAACAGCCAATCAAAAATTGGTCTAAAAATATGGGAAAAAAATCCATAAATATGTCGCTTCGCCCCATAAGTCGCAGGACATGAAAATTAGTTTAAAAAAACTGCGACTTATAGGCCAGAAAATACGGTAACTGTCCAGAGATCTACTTTTTTTTTTTTTTACTATTATTTTAGGATACAACAGATGTTCAAGGGTTCTATCAAATCAATAATTAGTGTACAAACAGGAAACATTAGGCTGAACACATAAAACAAACAGGATACTGAAATGGCTCAATGGCAAGTTTGTGATGTGGAAGTCGCAGGTTTGGATCGAAGGACCGTGGGACAGGTGAAGCTTGGAAGGTGTGATTCTTCCCTCATTTGCCCTAATGTGGGCCTTTGAGCAACAGGGGCCTCATGTATCAACCATGCGTGCGCACAAAAACATTGCGCACGTCACTTTCCACGCAAAGTGGCGTATGTATCAAATCTGATATGAACGGGAATATCTGCGCTTCCACGTAGAAATCCACGGCTGCTCCCCTGCTTGCGTACGCACGTTTCTGTGGTTATTGTTCCTTTGGCGACACTTACAGGTGATCTGTGAAACCGTGTCCACGATGTGAAAACAATCATAAATCCCACCAAACACACATGATTAACGATTATTACATCCACATGGACGCAATTAGATGAGTGGATATAAAAGCATGCGCCAGATAGTGGCAACAATATTGACAACAATGAGATGTAATTTCTTTAAATAAGAAGTTAACCAAGCTGTATTAACACGCCTACGTTTAGGTCAGTGGGTAAAGCGCTTGCCTTTAGTTCCAAAGGTCGTGAGATCGACTCCCGCATGGTACAACGTTTTTCTTTTTTTTTCGTTCCAGATTGAAATACACATGAAAACTATTTACAAAACAATAAATCGTCTGCTTCCATTCATTTCATGTATTGTTCTATTTCTTGTTGTTTCATTCAATAGTTTTCCTGTGTTCTTTAAATCTGGAATGAAAAAAAAAAGACATTGTACCAAGCGGGAGTCGATCTCACGACCTTTGGAACGAAGGGCGGGCGCGCTCACCACTAACCTATACAGGCATGTTAGATCAGCTTGGTCAACTTCTTATTTAAAAGTGGATGGTTTGTTTTGCACTGTGCGTGCCGAATGAAGCCTTTTTCCGTGCTTCTCTGCCTCACTCAGAAGTGATTTCTGTTCACAGTCCGTGAAGTTCCTCTTTTTCCCACGTTCCGACATGATTTGCAATGGAGCAGAGACGACATTCCTGTCGTGCATGGCATATTTGAATGACTTTGCATATTCATACGGAGGCGTGTCAAGGGCGGAGTCGGCCACTCTCTCATGTGCGCTCAGTTCCACGTTGATTGTGTTGTACATAAGGAATGTGCGTGGATTCCGGTGCACGCACAGTTTGATAAATCTGGATTTTTTTGTGCGTGGACACTTTTCTGGATTTGTCCGTACGTGACTTTTCAGTAAGAAATCTACGCAAGTCTTTGTACATGAGGCCCCAGGACTATTGAGAATGAACTTTCTTATTCAGTCTTTCTGTTTTTTATATTTTTTTGCAGGTTATATTCTAATTGCGTCCATGTGGATGTAATAATTGTTAATCATGTGTGTTTGGTGTGAACAATGATGATTTTCACATCATGAACAGTTTCTCAGAATCACCTCTAGGTGTCGCCAATGGAACCAAAACCACAGAAACGTGCGTACGCCAACCCTGGAGCTGGCGTGGGGCTGCACACATTTCCACGTTCAGTTCTGTTTTGATACATACAGAGTTTTGCGTGGAAAATGGTGTACGCAAGGTTTTTGTGCGTACACACCGTTGATACATGAGGCCCCAGTTGTTTTTGTATTGAGCGCTTTTTCTGATTTTATCATGTCCTGGACGACTGAGAATCTTCACCAGCGTACACAGTATATGTATGAGGTAGTTGATATTGGTATAGAAACAAAGTGGCATTATGCAATAAGGCTAGTAAAAAGAATATATACTGTATATCAGCAGTAGTGTAGATATAAAAAGTCTAGATGTAAACAGTAGTAATAAATGTAAACAGTAGTAATAAATGTAAACAGTAGTAATAAATGTCAACAGTAAATGTAAACAGTAGTATGACTATAGGCAGTAATGTAATACAAACATTAGTGCAAATATGAGAAGTAGTGCAAACTGAATGAGCACATGACCGTGAGTTGAGTGAATGACCCGTATTGATGACACAGAGTCCAGTGTTAAAAACTTTGTGTTGTGTGGTAATGCGTGAAAGTTTTTTGTGATTAAGGCAGTACAAGTGGGAGGGAGGGCAGAGCTGGCAGAGTGTTAAGCATCCTGACTGCCTGATGAACAGAGCTGTCTCTCAGTCTGCTGGTACGAGCCTGGAGACTCCTCAGTCTCCTCCCCGATGGCAACAGGCTGAAGCAGCTGTGTAGTGGGTGTGTGGGATCACCTGCCATGCAGAGGGCTTTCCGAGTGAGGCGGTTGCTGTGTAAGTCCTGTAGTGAGGGCAAGGAGGTGCCGACAATCTTCTCAGCTGCTCTCACTATACGCTGGAGGCTCTTTCGGCAGGATGCAGTACATGCACCATACCACACAGTGATGCAGCTGGTCAGGACACTTTCTATGGCACCCCTGTAGAAGGTGCACATGATGGGGGTTGGAGCTCCAGCTCTATTCAGCTTGCGGAGAAAGTAGAGGCGCTGGTGAGCCTTCTTGGCCAGTGATGCAGTGTTCCTGCTCCAGGACAGGTCCTCTGAGACGTGCACTCCCAGGAACTTGGTGCTGTCCACTCTCTCCACTGTGGTGTTGTTGATGGTCAGAGGGGCATGTTGGGCATCCCTCTTCCTGAAGTCCACAACAATCTCTTTTGTCTTCTCCACGTTGAGAGTGAGATTGTTGTGTCCGCACCACAAGGCCAGGCGGCTCACCTCATCCCTGTAGTCCGTCTCATCGTTGTTACTGATGAGACCCACCACTGTTGTGTCATCCGCAAACTTGATTAAGTGGTTGGAGCTGTACGATGGTGTGCAGTTGGGTGTTAGCAGGGTGAATAGAGGGGGGCTCAGCACACATCCTTGTGGGGCTCCTGTATTCAATGTGATGGTGCTGGATGTGTTATTCCCGACCCGTACTGCCTGTGGTCTCCCGGTCAGAAAGTCTAGCAGCCAGTTACACATTGAGGTGACAGCCCCAGACTGTCCAGTTTAAGGATGAGCTGTTGGGGGATGATGGTGTTGAATGCCGAGCTGAAGTCAATGAACAGCATTCTAACATAAGAGTATTTCGTGTCCAGATGTGTGAGAGCTATGTGGAGGGCAGAGGAGATGGCACCGTCGGTTGAGCGATTAGACCGATATGCAAATTGGAAGGGATCCAGGGAGGTAGGGAGGACAGATTTGATGTTTTTCATGACTAGCCATTCGAAGCACTTCATCAGGATGGGGGTGAGTGCTACCGGACGATAGTCATTGAGGCAGGAGGGCGTTGCCTTCTTTGGGACAGGTATGATGGTTGTGGCTTTGAAACAGGTGGGGACGATGGCCTGACTCAGCGAGATGTTAAAGATGTCTGTGAAGACCGCTGCGAGTTCCCCTGCACAGTCCTTCAGCACACGACCAGGTATGTTGTCAGGACCAGAAGCTTTCCATGCGTTGATCTTGATGAATGATCGCCTCACGCTGTCTGAGGACAGCGCCAGCACCTGGCCATCAGGAGAGGGGGGGAGTTTTTGTGCAGGTGTGCTGTTACATGCCTCAAACCGAGCAAAGAAGTCATTGAGTTCATTCAGCGTGGAGGTTGTGCTGTCACAGGTCTGGGGGGATGGTTTGTAGTTAGTGATGGTCTGTATTCCTTGCCACAGACTCCGTGTATCCTTGCTGTCCTTGAAGCGGTGAGCAATTTTCCTGGAATACTGCTTCTTGGCCTTTCTGATGCCCTGGGCCAGGTTGTTTCTGGCTGTCCTCAGGCCCACCTGATCTCCCGCTGTGAAGGCAGTATTCCTGGCTCTCAGGAGTGTGTAAACCTCTGCTGTCAACCATGGCTTCTGATTTGCCCGAACAGTGATGGTCTTGATGTTGGTAACATCCTCAATGCATTTTGTGATGTATGAGCATACAGTGTCTGAGTACTCCTGGAGACATGTGTTTTGTTTGTGGTAGCAGCTTCCTTGAACATGCTCCAATCTGTGGTGTCAAAACAGTCCTGGAGTGCCTCTGAAGACCCCTCTGGCCACACTCGTATTCATTCATTCAACCTTTATTTATACAGGCTAGCCTCGTTGAGCCACGGGGACTCATTTACAAGAGGGACCTGTCTCACTCACACCTAGAGTCAATTTAGAGTCACCAATCAGTCTAACATGCATGTTTTTGGACTGTGGGAGGAAACCGGAGCACCCGGAGAAAACCCACGCATGCACGGAGAGAACATGCAAACTCCACCCAGAAAGGCCAAAGGTATCTGCTTGCGAACTGGTTTTGTGACTTTCACCAGTGGTCTGTAAGCTGGCTTTAGCATAACACAGATATGGTCAGAAGCACCAATGTTGGGGAGGGGGAGGGCCTTGTAAGCACTTTTCATGGTAGTGTAGACTTGGTCCAGTGTATTTTTGCCTCTTGTTGGAAAGTTTCTGTTTCTGTACGTTTTTGGTAATACACTCTTTAAATCTGCTTGGTTGAAATCACCAGCCGTGTTGAGAAAAGCATCAGGGTGTGCTGTTTGCTGCTCACTGATGTGCACATATAGTTCATTTAGTGCCTCACCTCTAACTTTGCTGCTGGAGTTTGGATATATACAGCAACAATTATAACAGCTGTAAATTCCCTCGGTAAATAGAACGGTCTGCATTTAATAGTCATAAACTCCACTAAAGGTGAGCAATGTTTGTGGACCACAGCAGCATTCAGACACCATGCGTTGTTGATGTAAACACAGAGCCCCCCTCCCCGTGTCTTACCTCCCTCGAGGGTTCGGTCCGCTCTGTAGCATGTTAGCTGCTGAAGTTGAATAGCGTGGTCCGGAACGTTGTTGTTAAGCCACGTTTCCGTAAACACAAACACACAACAGTCTCTCACAGTCTTTTGTGTCGTTCGTAGCAGGCGAATATAATCCAGTTTGTTGTCCAAGGAGCGTACATTAGCCAAAACCATGGATGGAATAGCAGGCTTGTGTGGGCTAGCTGCTAGCCTTGCCTTGATACCTCCTCGTTTACCCCGCTTCTGCTTCCTGTCACGCCGCTTTTTGCGTTTCCACTGCGGTTGCTTCCACTGCGGTCGCTTCCACTGCGTGCGCGATACGGGGACGCTCGGTGCTGGCTCGCACCGCGGGCGCGATGATGAATGGAGGCTCAGGGCTGGCTTCCAGAGCAGGCCGCAGGCTCGTAGCTTCTCCTCGAGCTCGTTGCTTATTCCAAAATGAACTGTTTTTCCGACATCAAGCAGGAACTCACGGCTATACTTGCGTTCTTGAACACGTAGACATGACGAAGACGTGCCGGCACATTGCGGCATGCTAGACAAAATTGACGAAAACACCGTGTTGTCGGGAGAGAGAGAAGCCGCGACGTTTGCACGCGCCACCATCTTTCCAAGGAATTTCGATATAGAAGAGTCCAGGGACTTAAACCATTCAGTTGAAGGTTTATTTGGAATCATTGAGAATAAATAATTTATTCTCGGCAGTACCATCATTTTTACCGAGGCTACTCTTCCCATAAATGATATGGGTAGAGATCTCCATCTAGTAAGATCATCTTCAATTTTCTTTAATAGTGGGATATGATTCAATTTTATTAAGTCTTCCAATTTAGGAGAGATATTAACACCCAGATATATAATGTTACCTGATTCTAGTCTTTCATTGAGATAATTATTAAACACGCAATTTATTGGAAGAACTGTAGATTTTGTCCAATTTATAGAATAATCAGAAACTTTTGAGAACTAGTTTATTAATTTGATAACATTAGATATTGAGTTTCCTGAGTTCTCAAGAAAAAGTAAAACATTGTCAGCATAAAGACAAATTTTATGTTCTATGTTTCTACAGTGTATGCCTTTAACATCAGCACTTTGCCTTATTGCTGCTGCTAAAGGTTCAATAAAAATAGCAAATAATGCTGGTGAAAGTGGGCAACCTTGCCTGGTGCCCCTCTGTAAACAGAAGCTTGAAGATATTTGATTATTTGTCCTGACATACGCTGTTGGTGAGCTATATAATATTTTTAACCAGTTAATGAAGTAGTTCCCAAATCCAAATTTATTTAAGGTAGCAAATAAGAAATTCCAATTTACTCTATTGAATGTTTTTTCTGCATCTAAAGACAAAATAGCTGTTTCAATATTTTTAAAATATGAATACTCTATTACATTATATAATCTGCGAGTATTTGTGTTCGAGTGTCTTCCTTTTATGAACCCGGTTTGGTCTGGATGTATAATAACAGGAGTTATCTTCTCTAGTCTTTTAGATAAGACTTTACAATTTTTTTTTAACATCAACATTAATAAGAGAGATTGGACAATAACTGGTAGGTAATACTGGGTCTTTGCCTGGTTTTAATGGGAGACTAATGTTGGCTGAATTCATATGTGTTGGTAGCCTGTCATTTTCTTCTGACTCAAGTAGCACTCTATAAAATATTGGTTCCATTATGTCCCAGAATTTTTTTATAGAATTCTACTGGATATCTATCAGGACCTGGAGATTTCTTATTAGGCATGCTTTTAGTTGCTTCATGGAGCTCATCTGGTGTTAATGGTGAGTCTAGTTTTGATGATTGACTAATATCTAGTTTTTGAAGTGTTACTCTCTCCAAGAATTCATTAATATCCTCATTAGATGGATTAATTTGTGGAGTGTATAGAGTTTTATAGAAATCTTTAAAAACAGTTTACTTTTCCCTCATCATGAATTATATTTCCATTTTTATCTACCATATATTGATGTTATATAGATGCCAAGACAAACTTAAGCTCACATACCGACAGAAGAGACAGAACAGGATCCAGAACACCAAGCGGTGAACAGAGTGATATAAAATCTGATCTAACAGGTGTGAATCGTGACAGTTTAGTGTGTTGAGAGTACTTGCCTTTTTTCTCCTTGTCACTGAGTTTTCTCTTCACTGTTCACTTCAGATGAATGGATAGTAATGTGATGTAAATGGGTAGTTTCAGCCTTGATTGGGCTGAAAATAACAAACTCTTTAAAGCTCAGCAGCTTAGTCTTTCACATAAGCTTTGTATCTGTTACAATAAGCGGCTGCCCAATCTGGCAGTTTGAGTTCTTCCCAGTCATTTTATATATCAAGGCATTTGCCATGAGGCATTGCATCAGAACATGCACAAAAAAAATTAGAACAATTTCTGAGTTCTTCAACATCCTTTGCATAGAGCCTTGGCCAGCTTTTCTCTAAATACTCTATATAACAAATAACTGTTCAAAGTGGTGATTTAGCTTATTACAGGCATACTGGTAAGATTTATTATCAATTAGATCGTTGTGCAGGGCCAGCAACATATTTCTTTAAATAATAAAATTTCTCTTTTGGAGTGATTGCGCTTTGGCCAGTGAGTGCCGTAAATAAAGTTTCCATTCAATGACTCTTATTGGATCTCCATTAAAGACAAATTATTCTGGAGCAGAAAACCTTCTTAGTCCTAGACGGTCTTGGAACACATAAGTGAGGGAAAACCTGACTTTCACGGAAGGTTTTGCTATATTGGACTATGGAACTGTTGTCACAAGAGAGTTCTTGACTTCAATTTTCTTTTCACCCTCAACATAGTTGGTATCTTTGCAGTATGTCTCCACATAATAGAATTTCAGTCTAGCCTGAGCCTGCCAAACTTTTTTGTGTGTGTTTAAAAATTTGAACTCCCACCTTTTTTTGTTTACAGACTCATTGTGCAGGACACATGCTGTTTCATCTGCTGTACCATTTGACTGTGTTAGCAGCAGGATTATGGTGAAGACTTGTCAGTGGTCCAATTTGTGAAGGCAGACTGTTCTCAGATCAATGAGGGTGAAGCTCTTATTGTAGTGAACCCCATCCAGATGATGGTGACGTGTACTGATGTTTCAAGACGTTCCGTAATTTGTTTTCGTTAACATTTTTGTTGTGAAAACACCTCAAGACCTACAGGTCATAAATCTAGCATAAATTAGCTCAATAAATTAATATATCTACAATAACACAGACATTCCCAGTCATTTATTTACATAAAATGTGGCTCACAAAAATAAGGGAAACTTTAAATTAAACTTGACAACTGTTGAGGATCCCTTTATAACATATAGCTTGATGCTATGTTTAGCACTTGCAACATAATATAGAGCTATTCAGAGCATAAATATCACAGTGGCACTGCAGCGTTTACACAAATTAACAACAGCATTTCCTCAACAGCAGTAAAGTGCATTAAAACAGTCTTCATAGTTTATAGAGTCCCTTCATTCTTTTTTCCATAACCCAGTTACACACATTCACATAGCTGCATATTTTTCACAGGAAGTACACACAATAAAAGTCTGGGTAATAAAAAATAAAAATAAAAATAAAGCATCAAATGGAAGTTATACTGAGGTGCACTTACAATTCCCATCATCAATTAAAACACCCATAGTCTGTTATGTAAATAATCACTTAATGCAAAAGTATCAGCTGAGTGAAGACTTAGAAAATACCATTCCATTGAACTGCAACAATTGTTTTCAGACTGGAGTTGTTTCATGATGGCAAAATTTACTTTAGACCTGGCCTTGCTCTTGTTAGCCATTAATTCATCTCTTCAAAGAGAACTTCTGGACAGTCTGGGGCTGAACACCTCAATGTGTAACTGGCTGCTAGACTTCCTGACCGGGAGACCACAGACAGTACGGATCGGGAGTAACACATCTAGCACCATCACATTGAACACAGGGGCCCCACAAGGATGTGTGCTGAGCCCCCTTCTATTCACCCTGCTAACACACGACTGCACACCATCGTACAGCTCCAACCACTTCATCAAGTTTGCGGACGACACAACAGTGGTAGGTCTCATCAGCAACAACGATGAGACGGACTACAGGAACGAGGTGAGCCGCTTGGCCTTGTGGTGCGGACACAACAATCTCACTCTCAACGTGGAGAAGACAAAGGAGATTGTCGTGGACTTCAGGAAGAGGGATGCACAACATGCCCCTCTGACCATCAACAGCACCGCAGTGGAGAGAGTGGACAGCACCAAGTTCCTGGGAGTGCACGTCTCAAAGGACCTGTCCTGGAGCAGGAACACTGCAGCACTGGCGAAGAAGGCTCACCAGCGCCTCTACTTTCTCCGCAAGCTGAAAAGGGCTGGAGCTTCAACCTCCATCATGTGCACCTTCTACAGAGGTGCCATAGAAAGTGTCCTGACCAGCTGCATCACTGTGTGGTTTGGTGCATGCACTGCATCCTGCCGCAAGAGCCTCCAGCGCATCGTGAAAGCAGCTGAGAAGATCGTCGGCACCTCCTTGCCCTCACTGCAGGACTTACACAGCAAACGCCTCACTCGGAAAGCCCACCGCATGGCAGGTGATCCCACACACCCACTACACAGCCGCTTTAGACTGCTGCCATCAGGGAGGAGACTGAGGAGTCTCCAGGCTCGTACCAGCAGACTGAGAGACAGCTCTGTTCATCAGGCAGTCAGAATGCTAAACACTCTGCCTGCTCTGCCTCCCCTCCCATTTGAACTGCCTTAACACAAAAAACTTTCTCACACATTACCACTCAACACAAAGTTTTTAACACTGGACTCTGTGTCTTAACACAAAAAACTTTCTCACACATTACCTGATGGGGATTTTAAACCCCTGTTACCTTAATATTAACCACACAAGATAAACAAGAGAACAGTGTTAAATCAGACAAACAACTTTGCAAAGGGGAAGGGCTTTTAATGTCTTTTGAAACTTAGTTTGGTCTCAAATACATTGTGCAGCACAATTCCGAATTGTACTGGACATGACAAGCTATTTAAACAAGAAGCAGGTGGAGTTTGACAAGCTCTGACGTCTTACAGATAAAACAAACAAGTCGTGTTTCTGATCCTACAAGAACATCTTATCCAGACATTGTCAAGGCTAGAAGACTGTCTTTTCTGTATCAAAGAGAAAAAGCAAACAACATGTTTGTACTATCAAATATAAGTGTTTGAGGGGAACAGAGAATATTTGATATAAGTGAGCTGGGTTATAATTATTGGGTCAGAGTAATTAGTTTTAGATGATAAATATTGAATATCTCCATCATTACCACTCAACACAAAGTTTTTAACACTGGACTCTGTGTCATCAAACGGGTTATTCACTAAACTCTCGGTCATGTACTCATTCAGTTTGCACTACTTCTTATATTTGCACTAATGTTTGTATTACATTACTGCCTATAGTCATACTACTGTTTACATTCACTGTTTACATTTATTAATACTGTTTACATTTATTACTACTGCTTTACATTTATTACTACTGTTTACATTTACACTACTTTTATCTACACTACTGCTGATACATATACAGCATTCTCTGACTAGCCTTATCTAAGGATGCCAAATGTGCCTTATGTGCCTTACTTCATATGCCACTTTGCCTCTATACCAACATCAACTACCTCATACATATACTGTGTACATCAACTTATATGCTGCTGTGCCACTCTTTGCAAATGTCAACGCTAGAAACTTCAGTTTATTTTATAGATTTACGTTTTTATACTTTTCATACTACTATGCAAAAACTCAGGACAGTATTACACTTTTATTATTTCATTTTATGCTTATGTTCATTGGGTGTTTGGTGTTTTAGGGGTGTTTGGTGTTTCAGTGTTGGTGTAAATTTTCATACTTTTATACTATTATGAAAAAACTCAGGACAGTGTTACACTTTTTTTACTATTTTATGCTTATGTTTATTAAATGTTTTAGTGTTTAGTGTTTAGATGGTTACTGTTGCACCGAGGGACTGAGAGAAACGCAATTTCGGTCCTGTGTATGTCCTGTACATATTGCAGTTCTGACAATAAAGTTGACTTTGACTTTGACTTTGACTTCTGCCTTATATTCCAAACTGACAATGCCCATTAGCAATGTCCGCTGCAGGTAAGATATTGGTTATTACCGTATTTTCCGGCCTTTACGTTGCTTCGCCCCACAAGTCGCTATAGTCCAATATGTCCAATGAATTTGAAAAATCCATAAATATGTCGCTTTGCCCCATAAGTCGCATCTATTATGCGTCACCGCTGACGCGTTGCGTATGTAGTACGCGCATCTATTATGCGTCACCGCTGACGCGTTGCGTATGTTACGCGTCACAGCAAATGGCCACAGGAGCATGCACGGAAGGACTTTAACAAGATAAACACGGTAAATTGAATTCATCATCATCATCATCATCATCAAAACAATTATTTGTTTGCTGAAAATTATAGCAAAGATGTGTCTGAGCTGAACTTTTCCTTAATAAATGCACGTAATGGTCAAATAAGCTGAATTTAAAAAATTGTTTCGCTATTTCGTTGCTGCGAAGCGTGCACGCGCAGTGAGCGGATACGCTTCATTTCTTTAAAATTTAACAATATAAACAACTAAAAATATATATCTGTTGGCTGATATTATAGTAAAAGTGTTTCTGAGCCTAACTTTTCCTTAATAAATGCACGCTCAGCTGGATTAAAAAATTAGTTTGGCTACGTGCACACGCACGGGTGGGACAGCTGCATTTTCTTTAAAATTTAGCAAGATAAGCACTTTAAAAATATATTTGTTGGCTGACAACATTATAGCAAAAAGTGTTTCTGAGCTTAACCGTTCCTTAATAAATTCACGTACCGGTAATGGTCAAATCAGCTGGATTTAAATTGTTTCGCTTTTACGTCTTCCAAACGGTCGAGCGCGCTGCGAAAATAAATTATAAATAAATCGAATTTTCGCTCAAACATCTCCTAAAGCTAACTCGTTGTAAATGTCCATCCAGTGATCACTTTCTGTAAGTTTCATCAAAATCTATCATGTGGTTCTTGAGCTATTTTGCTAACAAGGTAACAGTAATTCAGACCTCCAGAGAGCAGGAGGCCGTGCTGCGGCAGAGTGAGTCCGACCAGAGGAGGCTTCTGTCGGACACATGAGCTGGGAACAGTCGGTGGACCCTAGCGGCCGAAAGTGGTACTGCTCCATTTATTTTGTTAGAATGAATGGAAACTTTCAAATCTCCAACAGCCAATCAAAAATTGGTCTAAAAATATGGGAAAAAAATCCATAAATATGTCGCTTCGCCCCATAAGTCGCAGGACATGAAAATTAGTTTAAAAAAACTGCGACTTATAGGCCAGAAAATACGGTAACTGTCCAGAGATCTACTTTTTTTTTTTTTTACTATTATTTTAGGATACAACAGATGTTCAAGGGTTCTATCAAATCAATAATTAGTGTACAAACAGGAAACATTAGGCTGAACACATAAAACAAACAGGATACTGAAATGGCTCAATGGCAAGTTTGTGATGTGGAAGTCGCAGGTTTGGATCGAAGGACCGTGGGACAGGTGAAGCTTGGAAGGTGTGATTCTTCCCTCATTTGCCCTAATGTGGGCCTTTGAGCAACAGGGGCCTCATGTATCAACCATGCGTGCGCACAAAAACATTGCGCACGTCACTTTCCACGCAAAGTGGCGTATGTATCAAATCTGATATGAACGGGAATATCTGCGCTTCCACGTAGAAATCCACGGCTGCTCCCCTGCTTGCGTACGCACGTTTCTGTGGTTATTGTTCCTTTGGCGACACTTACAGGTGATCTGTGAAACCGTGTCCACGATGTGAAAACAATCATAAATCCCACCAAACACACATGATTAACGATTATTACATCCACATGGACGCAATTAGATGAGTGGATATAAAAGCATGCGCCAGATAGTGGCAACAATATTGACAACAATGAGATGTAATTTCTTTAAATAAGAAGTTAACCAAGCTGTATTAACACGCCTACGTTTAGGTCAGTGGGTAAAGCGCTTGCCTTTAGTTCCAAAGGTCGTGAGATCGACTCCCGCATGGTACAACGTTTTTCTTTTTTTTTCGTTCCAGATTGAAATACACATGAAAACTATTTACAAAACAATAAATCGTCTGCTTCCATTCATTTCATGTATTGTTCTATTTCTTGTTGTTTCATTCAATAGTTTTCCTGTGTTCTTTAAATCTGGAATGAAAAAAAAAAGACATTGTACCAAGCGGGAGTCGATCTCACGACCTTTGGAACGAAGGGCGGGCGCGCTCACCACTAACCTATACAGGCATGTTAGATCAGCTTGGTCAACTTCTTATTTAAAAGTGGATGGTTTGTTTTGCACTGTGCGTGCCGAATGAAGCCTTTTTCCGTGCTTCTCTGCCTCACTCAGAAGTGATTTCTGTTCACAGTCCGTGAAGTTCCTCTTTTTCCCACGTTCCGACATGATTTGCAATGGAGCAGAGACGACATTCCTGTCGTGCATGGCATATTTGAATGACTTTGCATATTCATACGGAGGCGTGTCAAGGGCGGAGTCGGCCACTCTCTCATGTGCGCTCAGTTCCACGTTGATTGTGTTGTACATAAGGAATGTGCGTGGATTCCGGTGCACGCACAGTTTGATAAATCTGGATTTTTTTGTGCGTGGACACTTTTCTGGATTTGTCCGTACGTGACTTTTCAGTAAGAAATCTACGCAAGTCTTTGTACATGAGGCCCCAGGACTATTGAGAATGAACTTTCTTATTCAGTCTTTCTGTTTTTTATATTTTTTTGCAGGTTATATTCTAATTGCGTCCATGTGGATGTAATAATTGTTAATCATGTGTGTTTGGTGTGAACAATGATGATTTTCACATCATGAACAGTTTCTCAGAATCACCTCTAGGTGTCGCCAATGGAACCAAAACCACAGAAACGTGCGTACGCCAACCCTGGAGCTGGCGTGGGGCTGCACACATTTCCACGTTCAGTTCTGTTTTGATACATACAGAGTTTTGCGTGGAAAATGGTGTACGCAAGGTTTTTGTGCGTACACACCGTTGATACATGAGGCCCCAGTTGTTTTTGTATTGAGCGCTTTTTCTGATTTTATCATGTCCTGGACGACTGAGAATCTTCACCAGCGTACACAGTATATGTATGAGGTAGTTGATATTGGTATAGAAACAAAGTGGCATTATGCAATAAGGCTAGTAAAAAGAATATATACTGTATATCAGCAGTAGTGTAGATATAAAAAGTCTAGATGTAAACAGTAATAAATGTAAACAGTAGTAATAAATGTAAACAGTAGTAATAAATGTCAACAGTAAATGTAAACAGTAGTATGACTATAGGCAGTAATGTAATACAAACATTAGTGCAAATATGAGAAGTAGTGCAAACTGAATGAGCACATGACCGTGAGTTGAGTGAATGACCCGTATTGATGACACAGAGTCCAGTGTTAAAAACTTTGTGTTGTGTGGTAATG
>JBBPBX010056403.1:4426-22777 GCA_038048925.1 Garcialebias charrua
TATATATATATATATATATATATATAATATATATATATATATATATATATATATATATATATATATATATATATATATATATATATATATATATATATATATATATATATATATATATATATATATATATATATATATATATATATATATATATATATTATATAGTGACTGGTCTGAATGACTATCGGCCAGTGGGCCTCACCCCGATAGTCGCGAAATGCTTTGAAAAACTGGTCATGACTCACATCAAAACCTCCATCAACGAGGACCCTCATCAGTATGCATATCGCGAGAACCGATCAACAGAGGACACCATCTCTTCTGTGATCCACACTGCTCTCACCCACCTGGAACAGAAGGATTCATACGTCCGTATGCTCTTTGTGGACTTCACGTCTGCCTTCAACACCATGGTCATGATCCATGACCCCCAAACCCTGATAGACAAACTATTCACACTTGGACTAAAGGCCCCAGTATAGCTCTGCCTTCGGCCGAACGCTGCTCGACGCCGTTCGAACACAGCGGCACAAGCCTTTGAACGCGGGCACGAACGCGCCAAACTCAAATTTTACAAGCGGGTTGTCTCACAATAAACTGCCCGGCGCCGGACTGTTTTGTATGTGACACAAATGTATTAAATTTCCCTTCTTCATCCCTGATCTGGACTTTTCTTTTGTTTTTTTTTGCCAAAAGTCAAGTGATCGCTTCCTCCTCCGCTGACTCCATGACTGAAATGATGAGGAAATGAATGAATTTGTCACGAGCGAATTAAACTCATGTCCAACTGGCTACTTCGAGGTTCTACAGATTTCCTGGTGTTCTGGTGTGCTGGACCAGCGCTCCCTGTTTTTATTTTATTTTTTAGAACTTTTATTAACATATAAACACAGAACACCGCAGCGGCTGCAGCCAGAGCCAGCTGCCGGCTCGTGCCTTTTTTTCCACACCCGACCTGTCAATCAATTCAGTAGGCGTGTCAGCAAATGACCAATCAGCGACCTCAATTTGTCCCATAGGTAAACACTGCCCTGCATCTGCTCAAATGACGTCAAGTACTGTATTTGGAGCGAAAACGCGAGCATTAACGCGAGAACGAACGCAGAGCTATACTGTGAACTGCCTGCGCACAGCACGCGCGCGTAGAGCGGCGTTCGGCCAAACGCAGAGCTATACTGCAGCCTTAAGCCCCTCTATTTGTAACTGGGTACTAGACTTTTTAACAAACAGACCACAGTCAGTGAGGATCCACAACTTCTCCTCCTCCACCATAACCCTCAGCACTGGCTCTCCTCAAGGATGTGTGTTGAGCCCTCTCCTGTTCACTCTGCTCACATATGATTGTGCAGCCACCCATCCAGGCTGTCATATTGTAAAGTTTGCAGATGATACAGCGGTGGTGGGATGCATCACAAACAATGATGAGTCCAGCTACAGGCAGGAGGTGGAACACCTGGAGAGCTGGTGCAAAGAGAATAACCTTCACATCAATGTGAAGAAGACAAAGGAGATGATTGTGGACTTCAGAAGGAACAAACAAACCCACACCCCACTGAACATAAGAGGATCTGCGGTGGAAGTGGTCTCCAGCTACAAGTACCTGGGTGTACACTGTAAGGGTGGCTCCTTCTGTCTCCGTCTGATTGGTTTTACATGTTGTCCCTCAGGTCTGCCTGTTGTTCTCATTCCCTCCGTTGGTCTTGTCTTCATGTTTATACTTGTTTAGTCTTCTTGTTTGTTTTAGGTCCCCGTCAAGTACAGTCTTCATATTTCCTTCAGGTCCCCGTTTATCTTAGGTCCTCGTCTAGTACAGTCTGCATATTTCCTTTTGGTCCCCTTCTGGTGTAGTCTACTTGTTTTTAGGTCCCCTTCTAATCTAGTTCACATGTTTGTTTTATTATTAGTTCAACCTAGAGTACTATCACCCTGGTTTACCTCCCACGTTTCAGAGTCAGCCTTATTCTGTTAATTGTTCCCAGGTGTGTGTCGTTACTCCCTGTCTTGTCGGTGTGTATATATACTCTGTCTGTAGTCTGTTTGTTGTCGGGTCATTCGTCCATTTCCCCTGGTGTGTCGTGTATCTGCTTCGCTTCAGCTCCTTGGTCTGTGAGTACGTCTCTATGGTTTTGAGTTCTAGTAATCCAGCCACAGTTTGAGCTTTAAAGCCACAGTTCTAGTTTAGTCCTTAAGGTCATGTTTCATGTTTACTGCCGCGTCGGTTTTTGATTTGTCTCATTAAAGTTTATTTGATTCTTACTCGTGCCTCTGAGAGTCTGCTGTCTGCACCATTGGACTCATTTCCTCACACACCCCGCCGATCGTGACAGAATATGACCCGACCATTCCTGAGTCCAGCAGACAGATAAATTCAGATTCACATCAGAGGCAGAAGATGACGGCAGGAGCAGCTGTCATACACGTGAGCGGCGTGAGCTTCCACGTACCTGCGCACGAAGAGCTTCCGTCTCCGCTCTTGGTTGAGGAACGAGCAAGAGGAAGACGCGGAAATGGCCGCTCCACACAGTTTTCCTCCTTCCCTCCTGTGCGAGCCATTTCCTTGTGGGAAGCTTCCGAAGACGAATCGGACCCAGAGTCCGGTTCCGATCCAGTTCCTGAAACAAGGCGTCGCCGAAGGAGGCGGCGGCCGGTAAAGACACACGTTTCCGGGTTTCAGTCCCGTTCCCCCTCTGTTTCTCCCACGCTGTCTGAAAAGCCTGGGGGGATTTCGCTGGGGGAGGGGTACCCTCGCTCTGTGACGTCTCAGGAGAGGCGTGCTTTGAGGGGGGGTATTCCCACCACGCGTCTGCAGGGGACACGGAGTCTCCTGCACGACGCACAACCGAGAGGAAGCCTCCTCACACTCTTTCGCTGAAGGAGTGTATGAGCACTAGGGTTGGGCATCGTTTGAATTTGAGCGATTCCGATTCCGATTCTTCGTTTCGATTCCGATTCTTTTCGATTCTCGATTCCGATTCTTTTTGTAGGCGGGGTTAAAAAAAAACATGTCAATTCAGTTCAGTTTATTTATACTGTATAGCTCCAAGTCACAACAGAAGTTGTATCAGGGCACTGAACAGAAACAATCAAATATAAAAATAATAAGTTAACAGAAACTTTAAAATAAAAATAATAAGTTAACAGAAACTTTAATATAAAAATAATGGTAACACTATTTATCTGAGGAGACTACTTTGAGTTTAACTCCATGTTATAAAAAAGCTACAGTAGTTAGCCAGAGTTATTTCAGGATGAAATAATTTGAACTTCTGTTTGAATTTAATGCTATGAACTTTTTCCTTTTTGTTACATTTACTATGAATTTCTCACAGGGCAGATTAGAGCCAACATGGAGGACTCACCAACATATATTATTATTATTATACATATAATATTGTCCAGTGTCTGATGCTGCAGTCATGTTACTGAGCTCCCACTGATGGGCTAACCTGGTTCCACCAGCAGCAGCAGGATCCTCAGACAGAACAGCTGGTGGGATGTCCTGGTATCTGCAGCCCTCTCTCCATTTGTTTCTTCATGGACATGGAGCTGTGACATTATGTTGTGCCTCTTCCTCAGCAAAACGCTCCTCCAGTGGAGACTTTCTGGACAGACTGCAGGGAGGTTCCTAAACAAACAACAGGTTTATCAGTATTATCAGTAAAAAGAGATTATTAAATCATTTTTAAGACTGAGAATGTATACAATTATTAGCTCTGTTGTTATTGCCTAACTAACCTATTCAATAATTCTTCAAACTGTGACATTCACTCATAATGGAATGAAAGAGAACATAAACAGAAATTATATAATAATGAAAAATAGAGACATTAAAACATTTTAAAAGACACAGAGAACTTTAAATGGATTAAGAATGTTAATGTTGGATTTGCTTAACTATAGAAACGTTTCTACAGTTTTATTTTGCTTTGTTTTGTTTTTTGAATGTCCAGAGGACCAGACTTAGCTTTTTTGGATAGTAGTAATGTGTCTGAGTGCAATGTAAGTGCAATCCATGGCAGGAGTTGAATCCACATCTGAAAAGGGATGCAACCTTTTCACAACATGCTGTAACTGTTCTGTGGCGCTCTTCATTCAGTTAAACTGACGTTTTTACCTTGGACACTGGTGAACACTGTGAAGCCATTTCAGGTAGTTTGTCTAAGAAAAAAAAACGAGCTAACGTTAGCATCGTGTTTGTATTTGAGCTGACTTACCGCTTTAAGCGGAGTATAACTTGTTAGCTGCCTTAATGTTGGTATGAGATGTAGTTTAGGGCTGGGCGATATATCGATATTTTTAAAATATCGAGATTTTTTCTAAAGAGATACAAGACGAGACAATATCGTTTATATCGAGATGGACTTGAAAATCCCGCTGCTGCTGCCTTTCTCCCACTCGCCCCCCTCCTTCTCACCCGGCCCCTCAGCGCCTCCTCCTCCTTCTTGCTGCAGGAGGTGGGCGGAGACTTTCAGCACAACAAACACGGCAGATATGAGGAGCGGAGCCGCTCAGCCGCTGCTGAGGAGAAGGAAAAAGTTATTTCTGAACTAGTTGTCAGATGAGGGCAGAAACATTTTGTTTTTGTAGACAATGCTGAAAATAGTCCAGACGAAAGGTCGGAACTACGAAACTTTTTCACCATTTAAACAGCGGAGTGCAACGTGAAACGGCAGAACTGAATGTTTTTGCAGCTGCTGCTTCCTTAAAACAAACCACGGGTCCGAGCTCCGAGCCGTGCGCGCACCCACAGAGCTTTATGAAGGAGCAGAGAGAGGTGGAGACATTAATAAATCAGCAGTTTATCATATATCGCTAAAGAAACGGTCCTTAGCGGCTAACAAGATGGCTAACGCTTTAGCCGTCTTCTTCCACAGCTGAGACTGACCGTGTCTTTGGCGCTATATGATAAACTGCTGATTTAATAATGTCTCTGTCTCTCTGTTAACGTTTCTGAGTGGAGGCTGTCGTGCTTTTACACAAGGATTCAATGTGACACTTTGTAGAGCAACTTAGAGAACGTCTTCGTGAACCCGGAAACAACCCCCTGACCCTTTCACAATAAAACCGGATACAGTATATCAAATATATTGTACCACAGAGGCACACACTGACTAAAGTGAAAGCACCTTTCTATCTTATCAAGACACTCAAAGCTCTTCAAAACACAATCTGTGTCCTCATTTACCCATTCATACAGCACTCTACTAGATCTGTACAAAGAATAATCAGTACTTTATCACATTCATACACTGATGGGACACACATCAGAGGCAATGAGGGGTTCAGTGTTGCCCACTGCCCAGGAACACTTCAGCATGTGACAGCTGGTGGAATTGAACTCCCAGACTGCTCTAGCCTCTCAGCCACAGCTGCCCTCAGCTGAAGAGGATTATTATTTAATAGGTGTAAATAAATGTCTAAAAAAATAAAGTAGTTCATTTTTTAGACATTTATTTTGTAGAGTTACAGCTGTTTGTTAATAAATGTTGCTGTGTGACAACTGGGACAAAGCTTTGACTCAGAAATATATTTTTTGTTATTCTTTTATGGAAAGAAAATTATATCAAGATATATATCGTATATCGCAATATATCATAACAATATCGAGATATGAATTTTTGTCCATATCGCCCAGCCCTAATGTAGTTTATAGTTTATTTATTTACCTGATGGAGCCGAAGAGGTAGCGATTAGCGAAAAGTCCGGCGGAGCGTTTTGCAGACGGACCACTCCGCACTTCCGGTCGGACACGAAGCGAAAATAACCCGGTGGAGCGCGTCAAACGGGACACTATTTTACTTCTCTCCTTTGCATGATAGAAAATTATTGCAAGTGCTGCACTGAGCTGACTGGTCATTTTATTAATTAGTACGCTTTCAATCGTGGATCCACACTTCCGGTGGATTCTTCTTCGTTGGTTTTCGGCGGAAAATTCTTCTTCGGTGTTGGCGGTTACTTCCGGTCGGCTAACTAGCATCGAAAATAGGAATCGCAAATTAATATTTTGAACGATTCCGGGAAAACCGGACAGTTAGTCCCAGTTCCGAACGATTCTCGATGCCCAACCCTAATGATCACCCGCTCTGATGAGGAGCTGCCTAATCACTCATCGACCACAGGGGTCGCTGTGATAGAGAGATCGGAGGAGGCCACACACATTCTACAGCAGATAGAAATACTGTTTTACGCTGCTGTCAATAACCTGGACCCACATTATAAATATAAGACTTATTCCATTATTGAACACATAATCAATAAAAGTACTTGTTTAATATCCAACCCAGGCCTCACTCAGATGTTGACATTGGTTAAAGCTCTGAAAGATGAAGCATTTGTTTTAAAGTGTGCTTTCACTCCAGCCTCCACAGAGGGCGCTGACGCTACGTGCTTTGCAGCAACAGAGGGCACTGCTCCCAGGACCCCTGTTGAAGGTGCTGACGTCCCTGCACCAACAGAGGGTGCTGAGGTCTCGGTACTGACGGAGGATGCTGAGGTTCCAGCACTGACAGAGGATGCTGCACCACTGGCATCTGTGGAGGGTGCAGATGTCTCTCCAGTATCTTCAGAGGGCGCTGTAGCCATATCTACAGAGGGCGTTGCATCGCCTACAGAGGGCGTTGTATCCACATCATCTACAGAGGGTCCTGCCTCCGCATCGTCCACAGAGGGTGCTACGTCAGGTCCTGCTTCTGCATCGCCTACAGAGGGCGCTGCATCTCTAGCATCGCCTACAGAGGGCGCTGCCGTCACAACGGCCTCCGCATCGTCCACAGAGGGCGCTGCGTTGGGTCTTGCTTTTGCATCGTCGACAGAGGGCGCTGCATCGCCTACAGAGGGTGCTGCCGTCACAACGGCTCCAGAGGGTGCTGCCGTCCTGCCTCCGGCTCCAGAGGGCGTTGCATCGCCTACAGAGGGTGCTACCGTCACAACGGCTCCAGAGGGTGCTGCCGTCCTGCCTCCGGCTCCAGAGGGCGCTGCCGTCCTGCCTCCGGCTCCAGAGGGCGCTGCCGTCCTGCCTCCGGCTCCAGAGGGCGCTGCCGTCCTGCCTCCGGCTCTAGAGGGCGCTACCGCTTCCGGCTCCAGAGGGCGCTGCCCTGCCGCCTCCGGCTCCAGAGGGCGCTGCCCTGCCGCCTCCGGCTCCAGAGGGCGCTGCCCTGCCGCCTCCGGCTCCAGAGGGCGCTGCCCTGCCGCCTCCGGCTCCAGAGGGCGCTGCCCTGCCGCCTCCGGCTCCAGAGGGCGCTGCCCTGCCGCCTCCGACTCCAGAGGGCGCTGCCCTGCCGCCTCCGGCTCCAGAGGGCGCTGCCCTGCCGTCTCCGGCTCCAGAGGGCGCTGCCCTGCCGCCTCCGGCTCCAGAGGGCGCTACCTCCACGTCTACAGAGGGTCTCCGCACCGCAGACGCCTCCACGTCTACAGTGGGTCTCCGCATACGCCTCCACGTCTACAGAGGGTCTCCGCACCGCAGACACCTCCACGTCTACAGAGGGTCTCCGTACCGCAGACGCCTCCACGTCTACAGAGGGTCCTACCTCCGCACCGTCCATAGAGGACGCTGCGTCACCAGCATCGCCTACGGAGGGTCCACTCACCGTTGACGTCTCCACGTCGATGGGGGGCCCACTCGTCGCTGACGCCTCCACGTCGATGGAGGATCCATTCACCGTTGACGTCTACATCGATGGAGGGTCCTCGCACTGCTGTCGCTTCCACGTCGATGGAGGGTCTACTCATAACGTTTGAGGTCTGCACGACTCACGTTACCAGTCCAGAGGGGTCTCAGGAGAGATCCCCTCATGTTACCTGTCCAGAGGGGTCTCAGGAGAGATCCTGTCACGTTACCTGTCCAGAGGGGTCTCAGGAGAGAGCCCCTCACGTATCATGCCTCGAGGGGTCCCTGGAGGGAGCCCATCACGTTTCCTGCTCCGGGAGGGTCCTGGAGGACTCCTCCCAAGAGGTCTCGCAGCCAGAGGTCTCGCAACCAGAGGTCTCGCAGCCAGAGGTCTCGCAGCCAGAGGTCTCGCAGCCAGAGGTCTCGCAGCCAGAGGTCTCGCAGCCAGAGGTCTCGCAGCCAGAGGTCTCGCAGCCAGAGGTCTCGCAGCCAGAGGTCTCGCAGCCAGAGGTCTCGCAGCCAGAGGTCTCGCAGCCAGAGGTCTCGCAGCCAGAGGTCTCCACACCGATGGAGGGTCTCTACATCGCTGACGTCTCCTCGATGCTTGACAAAGCCTCTACGCCCGAGGACGTCTCGTCTGACGTCTCGTCGCTGCGCCGCATGATGGGGCTCCTGTTCTGGGTGGGCCCTGGAGGGTCCCGCCCTCGTCTTCGACTGTCCTGAGGTCTCGTCTCCTACGGAAGCTTCTGCTCGATGGTCGGCCCCCGGGTCGCTCGCCTGCTGTGTCTCTGCTGGATGGATGGTCTCCCGGTCGTCTACCGGACGGGGTCCTGCGCGGTGGACGGTCTCCCGGTCGGCCGCCTGAGGGGTCCTTGCCCGAGGTCGACGTCCTGGCTTCGATGTTTGGGCACTTGTTGGTTTTCTATGTTTAGCTGTTGGTTTTCTATGTTTAGCCTTTTGTGTTTAGCATTTTGTCCCAGGCCCTGTTCCTGTAGGTTTTTGGTTTGTTGTCCTTGTGTTTTGTCCCCTGTCCTTGTGTTTTCTCGTCCCTGCGGTTCCTCCGTCTGCCAGTCCTGTTTTTTGGGGGGTGTTCTTTGGGGACGCCAGGGGGCGTTTTTGAGAGGGGGGTACTGTAAGCGTGGCTCCTTCTGTCTCCGTCTGATTGGTTTTACATGTTGTCCCTCAGGTCTGCCTGTTGTTCTCATTCCCTCCGTTGGTCTTGTCTTCATGTTTATACTTGTTTAGTCTTCTTGTTTGTTTTAGGTCCTCGTCAAGTACAGTCTTCATATTTCCTTCAGGTCCCCGTTTATCTTAGGTGCTCGTCTAGTACAGTCTGCATATTTCCTTTAGGTCCCCTTCTGGTGTAGTCTACTTGTTTTTAGGTCCCCTTCTAATCTAGTCCACATGTTTGTTTTATTATTAGTTCAACCTAGAGTACTGTCACCCTGGTTTACCTCCCACGTTTCAGAGTCAGCCTTGTTCTGTTAATTGTTCCCAGGTGTGTGTCGTTACTCCCTGTCTTGTCGGTGTGTATATATACTCTGTCTGCAGTCTGTTTGTTGTCGGGTCATTCGTCCATTTCCCCTGGTGTGTCGTGTATCTGCTTCGCTTCAGCTCCTTGGTCTGTGAGTACGTCTCTATGGTTTTGCGTTCTAGTAATCCAGCCACAATTTGAGCTTTAAAGCCACAGTTCTAGTTTAGTCCTTAAGTTCATGTTTCATGTTTACTGCCGCGTCAGTTTTTGATTTGTCTCATTAAAGTTTATTTGATTCTTACTCGTGCCTCTGAGAGTCTGCTGTCTGCACCATTGGACTCATTTCCTCACACACCCCGCCGATCGTGACATACACATGAATGATAACTTCAGCTGGACCAACGACACCACCAGCCTGATCAAGAAAGGTCATCAGACGACTGAGACGAGCTGGTCTGAGTAGCCCAGTCCTCACCTCCTTCTACAGGTGTGCAGTGGAGAGTAGGGCTGAACAATTAATTGCATTTGCAATAATATCGCAATATGATAAAATGAGATTTTCTAATTGCGAAGGCTGCAATTAGACTGGTCACACGACACAAATCTTTATCAACACTTAAAAAAAACACACCACAAAGACATTTACGATGGTTACATGGCTAGAATGACAACAACCAGTGCTTCAACTTCAAGTAAGCAAAGTATCAGCCGACAGGGATCTTTGACCGAACTGTTTGAACTTCAAACAGTAATTTTTTTATATCTAATTTTTTATATTTATTTATTAACTGTCGTGTGAAGTTCAGACAGTAGTTAGGCAGTTCACTTAACATGTTTACTATTACCGGTATGTTTATGAAACAAGAAAAAATAGAAATGGTGAAAAGAAAAGGCATAGATTTGTTTGCTTTATTGTAATTTCTGCTTTAAATAAATCTGACATTGTTTATTATAAAACAGATTGATTTATTGCTTCTGTTTGTTGAAAAATACTTGAGAAGATATAAAAAAAATAATCGCGTTTTAATCGCAATTGCAATTTATAGAAAAAAAAATTCAATTAGATCATTTTCCAAAATCGTTCAGCCCTAGTGGAGAGCATCCTGTGCTCCAGCATCAACGTGTGGCATGGAGGCTGCACAGCTGCAGAAAGAAAAGCTTTACAGAGAGTGGCGAAGGCTGCACAGAAGATGTTGGAGTCAGCCTCCCCATTATCACAGACATCTACACCTCCAGATGCAGGAAGAGGGCCACCTGCTGCATCATGAAAGACCCCACTCACCCAGCACACACACTTTTTGCCCCACTCCCCTCAGGAAGGAGGTTGAAGAGCATTAAGTGTAGAACCACTAGACTGAGGAACAGCTTCTACCCTGAGGCTGTTAGACTCAATAAATAACCAGAATAATCACTGCAAAATATCACATCATGTTGATGCTGATCTGTTTCATGTTGCTGTTTTTCATTCGTGCCCTTCTGCTCATACAGACTCATGTTCGTGCTGCTGTTTGGCGTAATGTTTTTGTATGATATTAGTGCTTAGTGTATTGTTAGCTGATGCTTTTCTTAGTTCATATTTTAGATGTTATTACTGTTCTTCTCTTACATTTTATTGTTGGATGTAACTGAGACCCTGTGTACATAATCTCGTTTCATCACATGTACCACATGTGGTGCAAATGCCAATAAAGATTCTCTGACTCTGATATATAGTAAATAAAAACTAACTGTGCTTTTTTGTGTTGTACCACATTCTAGGCCTCATGGAGCTGAGGACTCGACGCCTGCTGGGCAACCAGAAGCTTGATCCATGCTTGATTCTCAGCAAACCCTAATTACCCTCACCCTTCAACTCATTTTCTCATGCTTTGATGGAAATTGCTTGAGTGGTGATATCATTCTACCCTGTTTTGGACCTGCAATATGATTGGCAAACTGAAACAGAACCTACTGGTTGCCTGTCTGGTCATTAGCTCGGTCACAGTCTTCTACCTTGGGCGCCATGCCATGGAGTGTCATCATCGCATCGAGGAACACAGCCAGCCCAGTGGAATTCTGTCTCTTTCAGCGCTCGGAGGCAGCATGCGGACCACTGTACGTACAGGCCAGAACTTCAGCACACCTTTTCTTTACAACAAAGACATGCCACTCATTTTTATTGGTGGTGTGCCCCGAAGTGGGACCACTTTAATGAGAGCTATGCTGGATGCTCACCCAGATGTGAGATGTGGTGAAGAAACTCGTGTCATTCCACGAATCTTGGCAATGAAGCAAATGTGGAGCCGTTCAGGCCGGGAGAAGATGCGCCTAGATGAGGCTGGTGTGACAGATGAGGTGCTGGATGCCGCCATGCAGGCCTTTCTGTTGGAGATCATTGTCAAACATGGTGAGCCTGCCAACTTCCTCTGCAATAAGGATCCATTTGCACTGAAGTCGCTTTCCTACTTGGCCAAAATTTTTCCACATGCCAAGTTTGTGCTAATGATTCGTGATGGCCGAGCTTCAGTTTACTCCATGATCTCACGGAAAGTGACAATTGCGGGTTTTGACCTGGGTAGCTACCGGGACTGCCTGACCAAGTGGAACCGGGCCATAGAAACAATGTATACTCAGTGCCTGGAGGCAGCAAACAAGTGCCTTCCATTGCACTATGAACAGCTGGTCCTCCATCCAGAGAAATGGATGCGGACACTGCTGAAATTCCTCGATATACCTTGGAATGATGATGTCCTCCACCATGAGGAGCTCATTGGGAAAACTGGGGGAGTTTCCCTTTCCAAGTAAGTAATCCTTAAACCTTTTATAAAAGACCCTAACAACCTTCATGCCTTAAAGTCATATTATGTGTGAATAACTTTTTGTGATTAATGTGTGTTAACTTTTGTAATCACCACTTCAAGATGGAGGCCACAGGTAATTGGCTTTAACAATCATGTAAACAGTTTTACAGATACTGTGCTAAAGTTTCAGTTTCAGCACCATCCCCTACATATACACTGATTGCTAATTGGTTACATGAGAACTTTATTTAAAACTTTGCCATTGACTACTGGAGTTGACTCTCTTTGTCTTTGAGCAAAATATCTTTTGAACCACTGGTAAATTTTAAATGAAACTTTCAGAAATTATTGAATGCACATGTACAACTGATTAGCTTTTGGAACCAACTCAGTTTAAAATGGACATCACAACCCATCCATCCATCCATCTTCTTCCGCTTATCCGGGGTCGGGTCGCGGGGGTAGCAGCCTAAGTAGGGAGGCCCAGACTTCCCTCTCCCCAGCCACTTGGAGCAGTTCCTCCGGGGGAATCCCAAGGCGTTCCCAGGCCAGCCGAGAAACATAGTCCCTCCAGCGCGTCCTGGGTCTTCCTCTGGGTCTCCTCCCGGTGGGACGTGCCCGGAACACCTCACCAGGGAGGCGTCCAGGAGGCATCCTAACCAGATGCCCGAGCCACCTCAACTGGCTCCTCTCGATGTGGAGAAGCAGCGGCTCTACTCCGAGTCCCTCCCGGATGACTGAGCTTCTCACCCTATCTCTAAGGGAGAGTCCAGACACCCTGCGGAGAAAACTCATTTCAGCCGCTTGTATCCGAGATCTTGTTCTTTCGGTCATAACCCAAAGCTCATGACCATAGATGAGGGTGGGAACGTAGATCGATCGGTAAATTGAGAGCTTTGCCTTTTGACTCAGCTCTCTCTTCACCACGACAGACCGGTACAGCGCCCGCTTCACTGCGGACGCTGCACCTATCCGCCTATCGATCTCACGCTCCAGTTTTCCCTCATTCGTGAACAAGATCCCGAGATACTTAAACTCCTCCACTTGGGGCAGGACCTCCTCCCCGACCCGGAGAGGGCATGCTACCCTTTTCCGGCTCAAGACCATGGCCTCGGATTTGGAGGAACTGATCCTCATCCCGGCCGCATCACACTCGGCTGCAAACCGCTCCAGTGAAAGTTGTAAATCACGAACTGATGAAGCCAGTAGGACCACATCATCTGCAAAAAACAGAGAAGCGATTCTAAGGTCACCAAAACGGATCCTCTCAACACCTTGGCTGCGCCTAGAAATTCTGTCCATAAAAGTTATGAACAGAATCGGTGACAAAGGGCAACCTTGGCGGAGTCCAACTCTCACCGGAAACGAGCCTGACTTACTGCCGGCAATGCGGACCAAGCTCTGACACCGGTCGTACAGGGACCTAACAGCCCTTATCAAAGGGCCTGGTACCCCATACTCCCGGAGTACCCCCCACAGAACCCCCCGAGGGACGCGGTCGAATGCCTTCTCCAAGTCCACAAAGCACATGTAAACTGGTTGGGCAAACTCCCACGCACCCTCCAGGACCCTGCTGAGGGTGTAGAGCTGGTCCAGTGTTCCACGACCAGGACGAAAACCACACTGCTCCTCCTGAATCCGAGGTTCGACTATCCGACGGACCCTCCTCTCCAGAACCCCTGAATAGACCTTACCAGGGAGGCTTAAGAGTGTGGGCAGCACGGTGGCACAACTGGTAGAGCTGCTGCCTCTCAGCGAGAAGGTTGCCGGTTCAAATCCCGGTCCGGGGCCTTTCTGGGTGGAGTTTGCATGTTCTCCCCGTGCATGCGTGGGTTTCCTCCGGGTACTCCGGTTTCCTCCCACAGACCAAAAAACATGCTTGTTAGGCTGATTGGTGACTCTAAATTGACCCTAGGTGTGAGTGTGAGAGTGGATGGTTGTTTGGTGTGAGTGAGACAGGTCCCTCTTGTAAATGAGTCCCCGTGACTCAACGAGGCTAGCCTGTATAAATACAGAGTATATGCAGGGTCTTGAAAGTTATTAAAAGTTGATAAATCAATTTTGGAAAAATTAAGGGTCTTGAAAAGTATTAAAAAGTCTTGAAAGCGATTTGATGAGGTATTATTTTTTTTGCTGTTCTGGCTTTAAATAATTTGACAGCAAAAAGTATGTATGACGAATATTTGTTTTCCTCACCGCGGATGATTCGGAAACCGCTTCGCACAAATTTAGAGTGTCAGATTACAACAGCCTTTACGGCTAGGCCTATCTTGTGCGCATGCTCGGCTGCTTTATCTCCAAGTTGAGTGTGTGTGTTCGAGTAAGTTGCCGCGAGACCGTGAGAACAATGGGTAAATGCAAGTTTTCGGACTCCTGGTTGGAGATGCCTGATTTTCAAGAATGGCTGAGGCCTGTCGCCGAGAATAACCGTGTTTATTTCTTATTCGCCATTGTTCAACCAAGTTACTTTAAAATAGCTACGAGTCTTGTTGTAACCTAAGCTATATTTTCTTAAACCTAGTCGTGGTTCAGTTTCTTCTTTTGAACTTTTTTCTTTCCACTGTATCTCAGTTCTGTTGTAGGTTTGAGATTCACAGATTTACAGTAATTGAAAACAACAGCAGTTTTGTAAATCAAAGATTTGTTGCTTAATAAAACAAAGTGACGATAAGGTCTTGAATTTATTTTGGAAGGTCTTTAAAAAGTCTTGAAAAGGTATTGAAATTAACTTCATTATTCCTGCATATACCCTGAAATAAAGGTTGAATGAATGATCCCCCTATAGTTGGAACACACCCTACGGTCCCCCTTTTTAAATAGGGGAACCACCACCCCAGTCTGCCAATCCAAGGGAACTGCCCCCGATGTCCACGCGATATTGCAGAGTCGCGTAAGCCAACACAACCCTACAACATCCAGAGCCCTAAGGAACTCCGGGCGAATCTCATCCACCCCCGGAGCCTTGCCACCGCGGAGCTTTTTAACCACCTCGGCGACCTCAGCACCAGAGATCGGAGAACCCGACCCAAAGTCCCCAGGCTCTGCTTCCTCAGTGGAAGACGTGCCAGTAGGATTGAGGAGGTCTTCGAAGTATTCCGCCCACCGACTCACAACATCCCGAGTTGAGGTCAGCAGCACGCCACCTCCACCATAAATGGTGTTGGTCTCGTACCTCTTTCCCCCCCTGAGACGCCGGATGGTGGACCAGAATCGCCTCGAAGCCGTACGGAAGTCATTCTCCATGGCCTCTCCGAACTCCTCCCACGCCCGAGTTTTTGCCTCAGCAACCACCCGAGCCGCATGCCGCTTGGACTGCCGGTACCTATCAGCTGCTTCCGGGGTCCCACAAGCCAAAAAGGCCCAATAGGACTCCTTCTTCAGCCTGACAGCATCCCTCACTGCCGGTGTCCACCACCGGGTTCGAGGGTTGCCACCTCGACAGGCACCAACAACCTTGCGGCCACAGCTCCGATAAGCTGCCTCGACAATAGAGGCGCGGAACACGGCCCACTCGGACTCCATGTCCCCCGCCTCCCTCGGAACGTGTTCAAAGCTCTCCCGGAGGTGGGAGTTAAAGCTCCGTCTTACGGGAGACTCTGCCAGACGTTCCCAGCAGACCCTCACGATACGTTTGGGTCTGCCAGGTCTGACCGGCATCCTCCCCCACCATCGGAGCCAACTCACCACCAGGTAGTGGTCAGTAGACAGCTCCGCCCCTCTCCTCACCCGAGTGTCCAAGACATGCGGCCGCAGATCAGATGAGTTCGCAGTTCGATGATCGACTTTGTTGTCGACATCACAACCAACTAACCTTAAAAATACATAAAAATAGCTATAACAGTCAATTGAGCAGACACTGAGCCAAAACTTGATGTTGTCATAGCTGAGAGTCAATTACACTACACACATACATTTCAGTTGGTTCTTAACATGTATTCAGAATTGTCGGGAGTTGAACCTGTTTTGGTTACTTGCTTTAAACCCTTGGCATGCATTCCTTTAAGGAATGCTGGGTTTTCATATACCGTATTTTCTGGAATATAAGTCGCACCGGAATATAGGTCGCATTGTCCAATTATTGCCAAAAAAATTGGAAAAATCCATATACGGGTCGCACCTGAATACAGTATAGGTCGCACCTACGTCACCGCCGACGTAACGCGTCATCCACCGCTGACGTGACGCGTCACAGCTAACCCGGAAATGTGGACCGTGTTTAGCTCTGCTGCAAATGTCTGCCACAGGAGCGCACAGCAAGGCTTTTAAGAAGATTAACACTTAAAAACAATTATTTGTTTGATAAAAATTATAGCAAATATATGTCTGAGCTGAACTTTTCCTTAATAAATGAACGTAATTGTGAAATGAGCTGGATTAAAAAATTTGTTTCACCGAAAGTGATAAAAAGCCATAAATAGGTCACACCTAAATATAGGTCGCATGGCATGCAAAAATGATAAAAAAGCTGCGACCTATATTCCGGAAAATACGGTAATTTACTTTTTAATTTTGTTCTTAAAAACAGAAAGCAACTGTACTTTGACAATAGCAGTGTAATTTTTGTTTATAGTCATGGAGGAGTTGTTAGAACGTGGAGGAGTTGTTAGAAGTTAGAAGGCAATAATCCATTGTAATGCCTTTTTTCAACAGATTGTTTATGGCATTTTCCTTAAACTGAAATGGTCACGATTTGTACTTTGTTTCATCGTAAGGTTGAGGTCCCCATTAGAGGATGACATTTTTCAGGAGTCCTGCAGGTCACGGGATTCCCTCAGGATTCCAGCAGGACAAGAGTCAACTTTATTATAACTCACAGGATTGGGATGGGACAGGACGAAAAGTTAACAGGACCAGACAGGAGCGGAAACCAACAAATAGGACAAATAAAATAAACTTTGGACAGGTGCCACTAGTTTGTAGTTTCTTTCAATAAGCCTTCACTCTGGAATACCAGACTTGCAATGCTCCAGTCTGTATTGTGTTATAAAAAGGAATGGGTAGAAGATTAAATTAAATTCATTGTATTTCCTAAAGACTACATGGAAGAAAGAAAAACAAACAAAAAAAAACGAGCGGTTCAGGAGTGGGAGTCAATCTGAATGGGAGCAGGATGGGAGCAGGAGTCATGTTACCAGGAGTGGGACAGAACAGGATTTTTTTTAGTGGGACCAGGACAGGACAGGAGTGAAAATCCACTCCCCTGTCATCCTCTAGTCCAGTGGTTCCCAACATACTGTATTTTCCTCAAAGACCCCTCTTCTTACTTCCTAGCCAGTCTGAGACCCCCAATCCCTCGTTACTCTCCTCCCCCAAAAGACTAGATCAGATTAATAATACTGTAATAATAATAATAATAATGAATTTAATTTATAACACACTTTTCATTAACACAAATCTCAAAGTGCTACAAAGTGCAACAAAATCAAAAATAAAACGAGTGATAAAACAAGTAAAATCAATAATAATATCAACTAAGCTGAATAATCTCTTCATCAAATTGATAAAAGAATAATGTAAATATTATAATTCATATTATAAGTAATAGTAGTTAAATATAGAATAAAGTAAATAATAAAAAAATGCAAATAGTTACAAACTTACTTGTAAAAGGTATAAACTGGTGGTTGTACAACAGAAATAACAACTACAAGAACAGTTTTGACAATTACTCACATAACTTTTCTTTAAAAACTAACAACAGAGTAATCTTAAAAACAGTCTTAATTTTTTTTAATGTAGTTTTGTCAAGATATCTTCCTGATCCTATCATGCAGCTGATTTTTGCAATTTTCAGCTATTTTATCTATTATGTCCTTGACGATATAACAATAAAGAAATAACAAAAATAAATAAAAATAAAATAAATGACAATAAAAATAACTCTGACGCTGACTAACTCTGACAGTGTTACCCCCAATTTACACTACATGCGTTCCGGCTCCGCCCCGCTCCGGTCCGACCTCCGCAGCAAATACGCACCCATTATAATCAATGAGAGCGTTTACACTGGCTCTGCACGGCGGTGGCGAGCGGACGGCAGTCCGTCAAAATAGGATCCGATCCTATTTCTGCCGGACGCCGGAGCTGTGCCGGAGTCAACTTTTAAAGATTACGTCGCACCAACAGGAAAAGGAACGAGCACAACATCCGTATTTACAAAATAAAATCACCACGGGCGGACTTTTATCCTAGCTCTATACGGATTTATTTGTACAAAAATGCTGTCAAACTATCATTTATGACTACGCCTACAAACGCAATACAATAAATAAATAAAAAAAGTATTTTATTCTGAAATGTAATAAATCACCCTGTCGCTCAAACCATGTCCTGTCGCTCATTACAGAGCAAATGTCCTGAAAATATCTCAATGCAAAAAACAATCAAACAGCGAGGCAGTCTCTACTGTTGTTCTCCTTCTTCCACCGAATGAATTGTTTTGTTCTGACTTCATTATTTATCACTTGATTTATCGCGCGATCTCGCAATTC